>JBBPBS010000968.1:2857808-2923744 GCA_037974835.1 Cicer judaicum | reverse complement strand
ACTATTATCTATAATATATATGTTTTTTTTACAAACTATTGATAAAATATATTCAATAATTTTTTTTTACAATAACTTCTCATGCTCACAATTAAAATATCATACTAATAAAACAAATAAATTTAGACTACGCTACAATATAATTCATTATTAATATTTTTTAAAATAAAAAATATTAAATAGTCAATTATATTTTTAAATTTTTACATCTTATTTTTGGGTTTGTATTTTACATTTTATTTCATCAAATAAATACAAGTACCATTATATGTTGAAAAATAAATTAACAATCACACTACAATGAGTCAAACAATTATCCTATATAATAAATTATCATACGAATTTTAAAAAATATTTTAAAAATTAAATTAGATGATTGTGATAGACATAATTTTCTATTATTTTAATTTTCCTAATCATATTCAATTATTACAAATTAATAAAATAATATTATAAGATAATTATATTTATAATACATTATTTACAAAACTTGTAAAATTAATTAATATCCGCGCAGCGCGCGAGTCATAATCTAGTTGTTGATTAAATTTGTGTGTAGAAAATTGTGAAATTAGTCGTGTAGAAAATTGTTTCACAATAGGTTGAAAAACAATATTTCAACAACATTGATTAAAATTCTATTCTTAGTGTGACTTTTGGTTGTATTGATAATGATTTTTCATTTTTGTATTATTGTAGTTTTTAGTTTTAGTATTTGTTTTTATTAAGTTTGATTTAGATCTTATTCAAGTTGTTATTCAATTTATATATTGGTTGTTGGTTGATAATTATTAATTGTGTAATTGAAGTCTCTCTTAAATTAGAGAATTATCACATTGAGTTATTGTTATTCAAATCTAGTATTTTGAAATCAATCTCCTAGTTTCTATTAATAGTTCCAATAAACATAAAGCTCATTTTCTGAAAAAGTTCTGAAACATTTTATCCACTGCATATAAAGGATTCTATTTACCATCTTTAGATTTGGGTACCCACCGAGTCTAACAAGTGGCATCAAGAGCCAGCTTTTATTTTATATAAAGGTTTTAAAACTTTAAGAAGTTGCCAAATGGGTTAAATGGAACCTAAGAGAGTGTATAATAGAGCCCATATATTCAAAGCATACTTATCAGAGTCACAACCATTTCCTCTAAAGGTTTTGGAATAGTATCCTTCAAAGTCTGATTTTCTTGGACAGAAGGTTTTGGATAAAAGGTTCGCAACATTCAACTCTTTGTTTTGAACGGCCAGATCAGTGAAACAATGTCTGGATGAGGACAAATCGTGCTCGTACAACAGTAGATTTTTTGGGTGATTTTCTTCTTCTTGCTTTTCATTTGTAGACTTTAATGCTTTGTTATTTTGGATGGTTGTAGGCATACTTTGTGTATCATTTTGAGACTCTCTTGTATCCTTATTTGATTATAGTGGAGCTATTTCTTTGGTCTGGACGACCCGTGATTTTTACCCTTACATTGAGGAGTTTTCCACGTTAAAATATCAGTGTTTTTTATGCTCTTTTATTTTGATTAATTTGCTTCCATATATTTTTTGTTGCTCCTCACGGGTTCTTGCAAATTGGAGAATTTTATATCCTCTGTGTATTACTTGTTATTGTATTTTTGTGTTTATTCCTTATCACTTCTTCCATTGGACCATATGAAATTGGCACTCTTGGTTGGAAGGTGTAGCAGATTATTGGTATTAGTCCAATGTTGGATTCTTCAATAGGTAATCTAAACTTTTTTCCTCTTTAGTGGTTTTTCAAAATCATCATTTTCTTTAAAAACGTATTATACATGAAATCCTCTTGGAGAAATCAGTTCTATATCTAACTCTTTATTAAGTCTTCATCTTTCTAAATCATCTTCTTCTTACACTATACTCTCATAAATACTTCAGGATTTTCATAAAAGATGAACTTCTCAATCTCAATAGTGAAATGGTGATTTATTGAAATCATTTCATATGTTAACTACAGTCAACAAGATGAATTCTAGAAGAAGGTTAAAAAAATGCATTCAAAGGTTCACTTTGTGGGACCCTTGGACATCAATGTCTCATTCTTTCACTAAATATCTTAAGTACAAGGAGGAAGTAAAAAAAAAAACATTGAAAGGTTTGGGCCTCATTTTGTTTGAACCTTCAGGATTGGATGGAAATTTGAAAGGAATAATGAAGAAAGGTTGGAGCACCTAAAACTTTATCAAAGATTTGTCTTTGCAAGATTATATCTCCAAATATATATTTAGAGAAAGTCCCACCAAACAAGTCAAAATAATTAGAGAAAAGAGAAGATTACATCATCTCATTTTTCTTTGTTGCGTCTGATAAGTCAGAAGGTAAGAACCTGAAGATGAAAACTTTGTCATCGTTGTATTAGATGAAATTCCAAAGAAGGAAGACTTTTACTAAAGAAAATGTTAAATATTGAAACTTAATTTATTTATGTTGTAGGAATTGGTGATTCAAACCTAATATGTAATATAAATAAATGGACCTGATTTAGATAGCCTTAAAAATATCATAGGATTCTTGTTTTTCCGTTTTGACCTTTTGTAATAAGTATTGTAGTTGTAATGTAATATGTGGGTGTTACAAGTATACTATGAATTATGAATTGAATAAATATAATCATCTTTTTTGACCTTCCTGATTTTATCCTCTATTTTACAAAATTCTTTCTTTCTTATTTGCTTTTCTTTTAAAAAAAACACTTTCTTCCTCTTATCTTCTTTAATTTTTATTTTTCTTTTTCTTCTTCAACCAACTTTTCATCTCCTTCATTTTTTCCTGGTGCCTTTATACATCAAATCTTCTTTCCTTTCTCGAGAAATTTGGCTATTTATATATCATATGTTTTCATTTCCCCTACCTATGTCTCTTTAGTCTTCTCTTAACTCTCTGTGTTTTTCATTTAGGTCATCCTTTATATTTATCAAACACATCTACTATAGATGTTGGTTCATCTTTTGGTAGGAAAAGGAAGTCAATTTCTTTTCCCGAGAAATGGAAAATCAACCATATGAAGTAGCCTTAGTGGTCAATGACATTCTTCTTGAACATATAGATGTAGTTGAACTCTTGAGGCATGTTCTTAGATGTCTCTAGAACTTCTATCTAGGATTATATTTTCTTTAAGTTATATTTTCTTTTCTTATTGTGTCTGCTATATAATCATGATGCTCATCTTAATGAAATGTTACCCTTTTCTTTATGTTTCTTTTGAACTTTCTTTTAAAAACTTATATATGGAAATCATTTGTATACTTTGTGATGGTCTTTATTGTCTTTCTTACATGTGTTTGTTGTGCATGATTGTTTACTATAAGTTCTATAATTTTAACCTTTTGATAAAGACAAAAGGGGAGTAAAGTAGAAGATATAGTAATACAATTAATTGTACGCTTGTATCATCTAGATCATTTGCATTTGCCCGTTGCATATACATCTAAATGTCTTTTTGCATAACACTTACACATACAACAATGTCTTGCAATTAAACTTTGTTTTGAAAAGCTTAACACCCTCTAAACACATGGTTTGTTCCAACAGGCTTAGCATGCTAAGAACAATAATTCAAAGACTTTACATCATGTTTCTGTAAATTTTTGTCATATTCTTTTTTTCATGATATCTCTATGTTTTTGTCTTTGTAATTTCCCTCTTAAGGAATCGTGTTTATCATATTCAACGACAGTTCTAAAATATTGATTTATAAGTTTTTTTTTTAGAATATAAAATAATTATTAAGTCAAATAATTTTGAGTACTACATTCAGGGGAAGCTTTCTTTTAAACCTTATTTTGTGAAGGAAATTTGTTGATTGATTGTATAGTTATTTGTCATCATCAAAAAGAGGGAAGATTGTTAGTGCACAAGTGGTTTTAGCTACAATCATCTGGTTGATGTTTTGGTGATAACAAAAACAAACAAAAAGAACAATTATCTCCTAACTATATTTGTTAAGTGTGTAGATTAAGTAAGAAAATAAAGATTTATATTAATGACTATCTATTTTAAGGTAGCATAAATTACAAATAAATTAGAGATAATAATCTAAGTGTTTCTAAATACAAATAATATTATCACCTAATAAACATGTAAATATGTCTACTAGTAGAGCATGTCATAATGCAACAATATAAAGTATTGCAATATGTAGTTCAAGTCAAAGAGTTACAAGTTTGTGTTCTGATATAAGCTATATCCTCTAATGAACAAAGAAAAGAGAATTCTCAGTGGCTCTGAAGAAGTTGTTAAAGTTGTGTTTGACTTTGATGAAAGCGCTCTCATACGCACAAATGGTGAATCTGTTATTACAAACAATGATCTGAATGTTTTTTCTTTGATAAACATATCAAGAAAAATTGATCATGTGCCTCTGATAAGTATATAGATAAAAATTATTGTATGGCTCTGATAAGGGTGTCAAACAAAATGACCATATGCGTCTAATAAGCATGTCAACCAAAATGATCATCTGACTGTGATGAAAATCAATACTCTGCAAAGTCAATGGTCAATGATCTGAATAGTCAATGCTCTAAAGAAGACAAATATATTCTTTCTCTAGTCAACATCCTGATTCTGTTAATTTTTTTGAAAGTCTATGTGATTCCTCTATCATTAACATCCTCTTATATCTACCCACTTAAATTGAAGATGTGTAAAATCAATCAAGAAAATATATTTGGATACATATTAAAGACTGATGTGCTTTAAATACTGATTAAAGATCTCCAATGGAAATATTCTCAAACAAATACTTCTTTTCTATATTTAAGAATAACTAAATCAATCGAGTGTGGGAGGGAGAATGAAGAAGGCAATGTGTTAAGAAGAAATTATTAAAAAGCTAAGAACACATAAAAAAAAAAAGTATGAATGAAAAATCCTCTCAATAGAGAGTTATTAGAATTGATGTGAATTAGTTAAAGTATTTTCACACACTTGTATTGATATAGGACTTGATATATTACATCCTCTCAATCATATTTGGAATTCTAGAAACAAACTTTGTGTCAATTCAAATACAAACTAGAACTGTTGTAAATCAGCCCGATAGTGACACCAACTCTCTCACCCCCTAAAAATTACCTAAAAACATACAACAACACTCATGAACCTCAACGACAGAGTGCCAAAAAGTTGAAGAATGGTTCTGACAATGACAATCTTGATAGGTTAGAGAAAAATACTCAAAGCCGATAAATGTAGAATATTTTTCCCTCATCTGTGCCGACAAATGGTCAAATAAAAATCATAATTCCACAAAGTAAAAATAATTGGCAGAAAATTAAATCTAAGACAAACTCAATTTTTAACGTGGAAAATTTCCCTCAAATTGTGAGAATAAAAACCATGTGATCTAGTTCAGAAGAAACTTCCACTATAATAATTAATGGGTACCCAAGAGTCTTCCAAGTAACACTAGGGAACATCAATCAACAATAGTTATCACCAAAAGATGGAAACCAAACAAATATCGTACAACATTCCACTAAAGTGGATATTCTAAAGTAACTCTCAGATAGGTAAAACTACTAAGACTGTATATTAAAAGAACAAATTCAGTGGTAAAAATAACATACTAAAATTAGATCAAACGAAGCAAGTTTGCTACAAACTCATAACCACTAGAACCAAACTTGTTCCTTTCCTCTCCTGTTTTTGTTGTCGTTGTCCCTTACTTTTACTATCTACGTGCATACGACAATCATTTTTTTTTTCTACACGGTACTATTCCATTTTTTACTTTTCTTTCTTTAATAATAATAATAATAATAATAATAATAATAATAATAACTAATAATACTAATATTAATAGTACTAGTAAAATTGGTGGGTTTCACTTGGGGAGTGAGTCCATCCAACAGTAAATAATACTTATATACTATTAATTGAAATATTAGACTTAGTCTGTATTGAGGAAAAATATCTCTCTAAGGGATGATGTAAGACCGTCACTTTTTTCTATTATTAGTAGTTTATGAAATATATTTTTATTTTTTTTTAATAATTAATAATGTGGTTGTTATTATTTTATTCTTTATTCAAATATTCTCTTTGTAAAGTATACATGTGTATGACATGATTTATTTAATTTGACGAAATATTTTGCTAAATTGTGTGAAAATCATTAATTTAAACAAAGAATATTACCTTGTGAAGAATTTGAAAAAAAAAATACTTGATAAGAACAACAACTTCCTCAATACTCATAGTAGGTTAGAAAAAAGAAAATGAATATTGAATCCTAAATAGTGTGTGAGAGAGGGGAAAGAATCATTAGTGCAGCCACAATGAGAGAAAAAAGGAAAATCGATTCCGATGGTCTATGGTTGTGCAAAGAAGTTGCTCCAATTTCATTCAAATTTTAGTATGTCATCTCTACCTTTGATGGTGAAGTTGTTACTGTTGTTACTAATCAAAATCAAAAATCAAAAATCAAAAATCAAAAATCAAAAATCAAAATCAAAATCAAAATCCAAATCAAAACGGATTTTTAAAAATGGTGTGGTGGTGTTCGATAACATTAAAGATGGTTTTTGATATTATTATTATTGTGTAAGAAATTCTTTTTAGTTTGAAAAGAAAAATTCTGACATTCAATTTATTTTCTTAGAGATTTTCTTATGATATTGATATAAAAACCTATTTTGATTAGTAAAAATGTTTATCTATGTCGAAAATTAATTTTCATCGGGTGGAAATCGTTGTAAAAGCTAGATTTTGTTCTGATCAATAAAAGTAATTATTGTCTCAAACTCAATATTTATTTGGTTAATATCTTATGCTGTGATAGTTTGATTGTTGAATAAATTTTTAGAAACCATATTGATGTTAAAAATAATGATTTTTCCAAAAAATAATGATAAGTCGTAGTGGAGGAAGCTCAGTTGCAAACATAATCTTTGAGGTAAGTTTGTTTTTGTGTATGCTTTGAAGTTTTCCTAATAAGAACAAGTGTACGAATTGAGTTGGTAGGGTGAAGAAGAGTTGGTTGGTGTGTTAATAGGTGGTAAAGGTGCTGAGGCAAGGTCTGTGTGAATAGAAGGAGGGTCTTGTGTATATGAGGGGCAAGGGTCAAGGATAGAGGTACGGCTAGTCGTAGAAGCAGGAAAATAAGAGCATAAAATGCAGGCTTGATATCTTGAATTGTATGTTGAAAAGGTAGTTCCAAATCATAAAAGTGAATATTTCTTGACACAAATATTTCCCTAGTGTGAATGTCTAGTAAGATGTAGCCTTTCATACCAGACTTGTAGCATAAGAAGGAACATTTTCTTGCTCTGGAATCAAACTTATGACAATTAGTGGGAAAAACAGATGTATAGCACAAACAACCAAAGACCCCTAAAAGGCTAAAATCAGGTTGTGTTCCATAAAGTACTTGATTTGAGGACTTTTTTCCCAACAATCTAGTGGGAATCCTATTCATTACCAAATATCAAGGTCCCCAGATATCAAGTGTACCAAATCAAAAACAAAATCAACATTATGATTACTAATATAAAATGACAATCTCTTTTGTCTAGACATATAGAAAATGTTACATGGTGTTTTGCTGCCAACAGAAATATACCCGTATTGCTTATTCATTTCTAACATTCTATCGTATGACAAGTGCCCTAAACACAAATGCCATAATTTAACAGTGAAAACCATTTTTGTATGCAAACTAAGTGTAGTAAGAAAACTAGATGCATAACCTGATATCTTTAATTCTTCTTGTAAGTAATATAGTTCATCAATTTGTTTAGCCAAACCAATCGTCTTCAAACGTCTCCCTTTTATTGTACAGTAGTTTGATTCAAATATTAGTGAGCAATACTGCTTTAGACACTTCTTATAAACATATATTAAATTGATTGCAAAATCTGGTAAAAATAGCACATTGTCTAACAATAGGTTTGCATTCAACTATATTCTCCTAGTGCAATTAGTCTTAACTAAATTTCCATTAGGAAATTTCACATTAATAGGATTTACTTTGTTGTAACTTATAAATGAAGCTAGAGTATGGCAAATATAATGTGTGGCTCCTGTGTTTAGAACCCATGACTAACCAGTCAATTTTGAATATGGTGAAATACCTATTTCATGTGCAGTATGCCCATACGTCTCCACTTTAATTGTATTTGATGAACATCTACGGTCAACACCCATGTTTTTTTCTAGCAATGCCATTAGATTTTGATAATGATCATTTGTGTGTGTCACTCCCTGTTCTTCGCTATTGAACTAGAACAAGTAGCTTGTTTTTCATTACATAAAAAAAAAGTAGCTTGATATTTTGATGATAAAAAAAAATTTATCCCATTACTGTATTTTTTAAATGTGTCGACTAAATTAGAAGACGAAGATTATATTAATGACTATCTATTTTAAAGAAGCCTAAATTACAAAAAAGTTAGAGATAATAATCTGAGTGTTGCTAACACATAATATTACTACCTAATAAACAAGTAATTATGTTTACTAATAGGAAAAATCATAAAATAGCAAGAAGTATTGTAATATGCATATGATGATATGCAATTCGAGTCATAGCGATAAAGACAAAAGAAATACAAGTCAATAATTTTTCCTATAAAGACACTCGAAAAGAGTGCTACAATGACTATCTGCCTCAAAGACAAACAAAAACGCTCTAAGTAAAGTCGAATAAAGTCAATGCTTTTGTGTTTTTCAACACCTTCAATATTATGTATTTTAGTGGTTAGTAAAATATATGTAATAACTGGTTAATAACATGCATCTTAGTGGTTAATGAAATACCCAACGTGATTAATGACACAAATTTATATTGTGTTACAAAAGTGTTTTTACTTTTTCCAAAAAAAAAATGATAAGTACGCCATATACGTAAGGTGTATGAGTCAACATTTATGCTTCAATAACACAATTGTTATTGTAATTGTTCCCCAAGCTATGTTAATAGAACAAATCATAATATAGCAATAATAAGTATTACAATATGCATATGATGATATGCAATTCGAGTCAAAGCGGTAAAGATAAAAGAAATACAAATCAATAATTATTTCTCTAAAGACAAACGACAAGAGCTCTGCCTCTGACTAAGAATCATTATGAGTCTTTGACTCAAAGACAAAAACAAAACAAAAAAGCTCTAAGTAAAGTTGGATAAAGTCAATGTTATTGTGTTTTCTAACGTCTTCAGTCTCATGTATTTTAATGGTTAATAGAATATATGTAATAACTGGTTAATAACATGCATCTTAGTGGTTAATGAAATACCCAAAGTGATTAATGACACAAATTTATATTGTGTTACAAAAGTGTTTTTACTTTTTCCAAGAAAAATGATAAGTACGCCTTATACATAAGGTGTATGCGTCAACATTTATGCTCCAATAACACCATTGTTATTGTAATTGTTCCCCAAACTATATTAATTTTATTTATAAAAGATTTGTGAAGTTGAAAGATATTCAACAAAGTTTAAATGAGTGAAATAAGGTGTTCGAATTGTTGGAATCAAATTGAATTTATATTTAGAATTTTGATGATACCAAAAATATTTTACGAGAACAATATATTTGACTTTAAAGAGTATGAAAGGAGATTCATATTTGGTAACAAAATTTAAAATAATATTTGATTCAAATTTATAATTGAAGAAAATCTAAAATATGATTTGATTCAAATTTATAATTGAAGAAAATTTAAAATAAGATTTGATTCACATATATAATTGAAGAAAATCTAAAATAAGATTTGATTTATATATATATATATATATATATATATAATTGAAGAAAATCTAAAATAAGATTTAATTCATATTTATAATTAAAGAAAATCTAAAATAGGATTGTATTCAAATTTTTAATTGATGAAAATCTAAAACAATATTTGATTCATATTTATAATTAAATAAAATCTTTGACCAATTTAAAAACAAAATATGGTCAAGATTTTATGAAGTTTTGATCAAGATTTATCTACCACAAAATATGGACAAATTAATCTGAAGAATTTATAAGTGCAATCTGAACAAAATACGAATATAATCAACCTGAAGAATTTACAAACTCAATCTAAACAAACTATGAAATAAATCAATATGAATAATTTATAAACTTAATCTAAACAAGATACAATTCAGAATTAAACTAGGACTGAATTGAAGCGCTAATTTTAACTATAAATAGATACTTAAGGCTGAAGAAGAAAATAATCAAAAAACATAAAATAGTAGAAGAACTCAAGCTCAAAATTCTAAATTCATCTTAGAGTTCAATGAGAGAAACAATGGTTCGAATGAGAAATATTCTCTAAGTGTTTTCTCTTAGAGTGTGAGAGTTATTATTATTATTATAAGCTTTGTTATAAGAAAACACTTAAAGTTTCAATCTTTTGTATGCAACCCAATAGTGGTTTTGTTCTTTCTTTAATATAGGGTTGTCAAGTTGTTATGAGAAGACTTGGTTTGTAGGGTCAAGGTAGTTAGTTCCTCAAAAGTCTGGGGTTGTTAGGTTGTTTGGGAAGAATAGCTTAGAGGGTCAGGTGCTTTGTAATTCAAGGTATTTGAATTAGTGGATTAATGTAAGACCCGTAATTTTAAATTATACCTTATGTATTTTAATGGATTTTGGTATTGAACTCAGGGGCTTTTTAGCCAAGTTATTAATATTTTTGAGTTTATATGACCAAAAAGATATTTTGATGCCTGATTAGAAATACTCGTCGATAAATAAATTAAATTAACTGCGGTGAATCCTTTGCGAAGAGTTTAATACGTTATGGGTGAAAGGATAATTTAATAAATATCTAAAGATGTGGAGATATTTGTTAATTATTATTAATATATATATATATATATATAAAGAAAAGGAAAGGAAGGAAATAGAAAGGAAAGAAAGAGAAAGGAGAGAAAGCATAAAATTTTCCATCTTCTTTCTCTGCCCGCGTTAAACAACCCTTCCCCCTCTTCTTCCATTTTCTCTTGTCTTTGCTTCCATTTACTCAAGAATAGAAGGGAAAGTTTCTCACCACTACACTACGGTGCTAGTGAGCTAACTTTGGAAGCGACATCGCGAGCAAAGTTTTACCGGAATTGATCGTGGTGCCGTAAATCGACGTTAAAGCTAACGTTAAGGTAAGGGCTCCTTCCAAACTTTTAGTTTGCATTTAGGGACTTACTTGTGGTTGTGTGGAAAAGAATTTGGTTAGGGTTAAAGTAATTTTTAGTGGAGAATGAATTTTAAACCCATTTATGTATGATTTCGAGTATATGAAACTTGTTGTGTTTGAGTGATGGATTGTGTTAACTTGTGTCGTCGTATTCGGCGTGTTCATACTTGATGTTTGTTGATTGATGTGTTTTGGTGTGAATTATGGATTGAATGTGGAAGTATGTTTGAGTTTTTTTTGTTTGGAATTTGAAAACCATTAAGTGAAACGAGTATTAAGAATGGGGAATCTCTTAATATCTTGTTTACTTAATGTGAGTTTGTGAAAATCTTTTAAGTTAAATGAGAATTAAGAATGGGGAATCTCTTAATGTCTCGTTTACTTAATGTTGATTGAAAATCGTTTAAGTTAACTGGGCATTAAGAATGGGGAATCTCTTAATGTCTTGGTTGCTTAACGTTTGTTTTTGAAAAATCGTTTCAGTTAAATGAGTATTAAGAATGGGGAATCTCTTAATGACTTGTTTACTGAATGTCTTGTCCGTGTTGGAATTGTCGAGTCAAGGTGATGCCATGTGATTTGTTGGTTCATCTTGTCTGTGTTGAGATTGTCAAGTTAAGGTGATGCCATGTGATTTGTTGGTTCATCCTGTCCGTGTTGGAATTGTCAAGTCAAGGTGATGCCATGTGATTTGTTGGTTCATCTTGTTTGTGTTGGAATTGTCGAATCAAGGTGATGCCATGTGATTTGTTGGTTCATCTTGTCTGTGTAGGGATTGTCGAGTCAAGGTGATGCCATGTGATTTGTTGGTTCATCTTGTCTGTGTTGGAATTGTCGAGTCAAGGTGATGCCATGTGATTTGTTGGTTCATCTTGTCTGTGTTGGGATTGTCGAGTCAAGGTGATGCCATGTGATTTGTTGGTTCATCTTGTCTGTGTTGGGAATGTCGAGTCAGGGTGATGCCATGTGATTTGTTGGTTCATCTTGTCTGTGATGGGATTGTCGCGTCAAGGTGGTGCCATGTGATTTGTTGGTTCATCTTGTCTGTGTGGGTATTGCGTTGTAATCGTCAAGCAGTATGTTTTGAAATTGTGTGTAAGTGTGTTGATTTCATGTTTATTATTGAGTATTTGAACTTGAGATGTCATTGTGATTGTGTTGATTTTACTAAGAGTTATGTTTTGAAATTGTGTGATAGCAAGTTGATTGCAAAACTATTTCGAAAACCCAACTTGTCGTGGTGAATGTGTGGGAATTGCTAAGTGTTAAGATTTGGAGTTGTGTATGAATGTGATTGAATTAGTTTATGTATTTTTGGAAGAATATGCAGGAAAATCGATTGTTCAATCGATTGGCATTAAGTTAGTGGCTCAGCAATGATGTCAATCGATTGCCTAGTTGATTGCCCAATCGATTGGCATTAAGTCAGTGGCTCAACAATGCTGTCAGTCGATTGCCCAATCGATTGGCATTAAGTCAGTGGCTCAGCAATGCTGTCAATCGATTGCCCAATTGATTGCCCAGTTGACTGCCCAATCGATTGGCATTAAGTCAGTGGCTCAGCTATGTTATCAATCAATTGCCCTATCAATTGCCCAACCAATTGTCCATTAATTTAAGCCCAGAGTTCAGATTTTTCAAAACAACCTTCAAGCAATCGATTTCCCAATCGATTGGCTTAGTGGAAATTCTTATTTTGAGTTAGATAATCGATTGCTCAATTGATTTATCAATGTTTTGGTCAGTTATGTATTACTTGATGGATTGAGAACTTCATTTTGATTTCATTTTTATTTGGCAAGTATTATATGCGCTTTTAGCATATGGAAAATCCTTTCAAGGTGCATGCTTAGTGGAAAGGTTATTTATGCATTTAAAATCTTGAATGTTATGTATTAACTGTTAATTTCGGTTGGTGACCCTTTACAATTATTGTGGAAATTTGGGCTTTGCCCTTAGATGAGAGCCAGAACAATCCTATCGGTTCGTACCCTGCAGATGGGAATGCTTGACTGGAGCTAGGTTAGGAGGATCCTACGGGGCGCGTGGTGATCACGCAAGATTTTTAGCCTTTTGGTAGAATGATAAGATTAGGATGACATAGAGGGAACATATGTCTTTATTTTGAATTGTGGTTTTTTTTAAAATTGGAAGACTGTATCTTTACTAATATTGTCAAGATGACATCTTATTTTGACGAGTCCATGTATCACTTATGATTGTGTAAATTCTTTAGATTCATACTTTGAGAAACTTTTCCGCTGCTTGTTAAATTATAATGACTTAATTATTTATCCAAAGGTTTTACCTTATTTATTTCTCTGTTGTATTTTAATTTCTTTAAAAAAAAAAAACACCCTCGCTTTGAAAATCGGGGTGTTACATTTGTGGTATCAGAGCTTTGGTTGGGTTTTCTTTGGGGCTGTGGAACCTTTGGTTATTGATCGTAGGTCAACCTGTAGGTTAGGAGTTGTTATCTGATCATGCGTCGGGTTAGGTGGTTGGAATGGACAGGTCCACAATAATTATTATGTGTGGATTGTGGAGGGAAGTTAGCTTTGGAGTTTTATGTAGTGTTAAGATTCTAATTGATGATGGTTTTATAGGAACACCATGCCGCCAAGAAGGGATGACACTCCGAGAGCCAATGCTAACAGCCAAGACTCAACGCGATCTCGAAAAGAGGGAAAGAGAGATCTGTGGTGCAGAGTCAAGAGGGTTGGAAGATTTCTGTCGTTACAATCCTCCCAAGTTTAAGGGGGGTGAGTGTTGGACATTTGTTCGTTTTTGATATTATTGACAAACATACATCATTAAATAAATCTAACATTGTAAACTGAGAAAAATTTTAGGACCAACAACTCAACCCTACAAACTTGAGAAAATTGCTTGGAACTTAAGAAATCAACAAAAGCATGAAGATTCACAGCCTTAAACAATCTACAGTGGTGATTAACAAGGATTGAAAAAGACAAAATTGAGAAAGATAGCTTTGAGAAGAATGAAGATCAAGAACGTTGTATATTTGATCTATTGCAATTTCTGTAATTCAAATTCTGTAACCAAATTACTTTGAGAAAATCCAGTTACAACTGGTAGTGATCTTTTGTGATTGAGGGATCTCATCAAAAAGACACTGTACTGAAATCTTGGAAGAGTTTGTGGGAGATAAACTCTGGGATTCAGGGAGAGAATATTAGAATAGAAAAGAGTAGTTTAAGATTGATAGGCAAGGAGCTGGAACATCTGTAAACTGATTCTAAGACATTCTATTGGAAAGACTAAGATCAGGTTTGATCTTAGGACTGGATGTAGGCCGTCACAAAGCGCCTGAACAAGTATAAATATCTGCGTACACTTTTCTTTCCCTTATCTCGTTTAGATTTCTGCAATTATTGTGTTCTTGATATTGATTGAATGCATGATAAAGATTCTGTGATAAATAACTTTGCATGACAAATTGTTTTGACATGGCTGCATGTAAATCAATATCTTGACTACAAATTGTTTTTGATACATTTCTCCATATAATCAATAACTGATATTGTTTGACATTCATTAGAATTGATTATTAGGGACCTTCTGCAATCTTGTGTTTTGTAAATTTACAATTTATGAAACTGTTGCGCATATTGTTAGAATAGAGATATTTTTGCATACATTTCCATAAAACTGAGGCCTGAGTTACCATCAATGAGAACTCGGAGAAAGCGGATCAGTGGATCCAAGAAGTGGAGAAGATCTTCGAAATGATTAACTGTCAGGCGGCAGTGAAGGTCAACTATGCCACTTATATGCTGTTAGGGGATGCGGAGTACTGGTGGAGGAGTACAAGTTTGTTGATGAGGTCGGCCCACGAGGAGGTGAATTAGGAATCGTTCAAAAGAAAGTTTTTAGAAAAATACTTCTCGATGAGCACCAGGACTAAACTGGGTGATGATTTCCTGAAACTACAGCAGGGAAACATGACCGTGGGCGAATATGCCGCTAAGTTCGAATCCCTATCAAGACACTTTAGGTTTTTCCATGAAGAGATTGATGAACCGTTCATGTGTCATCGTTTCCAAGACGGACTAAAATATGAGATCCAGGATTCTGTCTTGCCTTTGGGAATTCAACGTTTCCAAGTCCTCGTGGAAAAATGCAGGGAAGTCGAGGACATGAAGAATAAGAAGGCTAGCCGAGGAGGGAATTTTAGTGCTGGAGGGCCTAGTCGGGTGAATTATCAGAACAACAAGTGGAAACAAGTTGCTAAACCTTATAATCGACCATAGAATAACAACGGTGGGCAGAATCGTCCAAGGAACCAGAATTTCGGGAGACAATTGGGACGAGTGGTTCGATGTTACCGATGTGGGGAAGAGGGACATTATGCTAATGATTGTACCTCTAATAGACCGACGTGCCATAATTGCAAGAAGCTAGGGCACTTTGCAAGGGATTGCACGGCTCCAAAGGTGGAACCAGTTGTGAATGTAGCTAGGGCTACCCGTCCTACTGCTAGAGGACGCATTTATTGTGTGAGTGCTGAAGAGGGGAATCCATCTGATAATCTGATTCAACGTGACTGTGAGATTGCAGGTAACACTTTAACTGCCCTTTTTGATTCGGGGGCAACCCATTCCTTCATTGCTATGGATTGTGTGAATCGTTTGAAGTTATCTGTGTTCGCTTTACCTTTCGATTTGGTTGTCTCCACACCTGCTAAGGCTTTGACAGTAAATTTTGCATGTTTACATTGTCAAATAAATATTCAGAACAGGGATTTCTTGGTTAATTTGATTTGTTTACCGCTACAATCACTCGAGGTCATTCTCGGTATGGATTGGATGTCTTATCATTATGTGATCTTGGATTGTGCTCGTAAATTGGTTCTTTTCCCCGAACCAGGAGTTGTTAAGTATTTAGCCGCTAACAAACTCCAAGTGTCGCTAAGTGAAGGGACTCATGAGTTTTTGTCTCTGGCTAATGTGGAGGCAAGGATAAATGTGAACATAGAAGATGTGACTCTTGTCAAAGAGTACCGGGATGTATTCCCAACAGAAATTCCAGGATTGCCACCAGTAAGAGAAGTGGAGTTTTTCATTGATTTGCACCCAGGAACGAGACCAATTTTGATTGAGCCGTACCGAATGTCACCATCGGAATTAAATGAGCTTAAGGGCCAAATTGAAAATTTGTTGAAGAAGAAATTTATTAGACCAAGTGTATCGCCATGGGGAGCTCCTGTTTTACTAGTTAAGAAAAAAGACGGAAGCTCGCGGTTATGTGTAGATTACAGAGAGCTTAATAAGGCAACTATTAAGAATCGTTATCCTTTGCCACACATTGATGATTTAATGGATCAATTAAGGGGGGTCGCGGTATTTTCGAAGATTGACCTGAAGTCGGGTTACCATCAGATTCGAGTAAGAGAAGGAGATATTTAGAAAACTGCTTTCAGAACCCGTTACGGACATTATGAATATCTCGTGATGCCGTTTGGAGTTACCAATGCACCAACAATTTTCATGGACTACATGAACAGAATCTTTAATCCATTCCTTGATAAATTTGTTGTGGTGTTCATTGATGATATATTGATTTATTCAAGAACTGAAGAGGAGCATAGAGAACATTTACGTCAAGTTCTTGAGATTTTACGCGAGAAGCAATTGTATGTCAATCTGTCAAAGTGTGAATTTTGGTTAGAGAAACTGAATTTCTTAGGACATGTGATAACCAAGGAAGGAATCGCTGTAGATCCGGCTAAGATCGAGGCAGTTCTTGCTTGGAAATAGCCTCAGACTGTCACTGACATACAAAGTTTTGTAGGACTGGCAGGGTACTACAGAAGGTTTATTGAAGGTTTTGCTAAGATTGTGACTCCATTGACACAACTTACCAGAAAAGATCAACCGTTCGCATGGACGGAGAAGTGTGAGGAAAATTTTCAATTACTAAAGAGAAAATTGACGACCTCACTAGTGTTGGTGTTACCGCAATTAGATGAACCCTATGAAGTTTATTGTGACGCATCTCACCAAGGGTTGGGATGTGTTTTGATGCAGCACAAGAAAGCTGTGGCTTATGCCTCAAGGCAATTGAAGAATCATGAGAGGAACTATCCTACTCATGATTTGGAGCTTGCGGCGGTTGTTTTTGCATTGAGGATCTGGAGGCACTATTTATATGGGTGCACGTTCACAGTGTTCAGTGACCATAAAAGCTTGAAATATTTGTTTGATCAGAAGGAATTGAACATGCGCCAGAGGCGATGGATGGAAACTCTCAAGGATTTTGATTTCACACTACAGTACCACCCTGGGAAGGCCAATGTAGTGGCTGACGCGTTGAGTAGAAGGAGTGTGTCAGTGTCTTCTACAATTATGGCTAGACAACAAGAGTTGTAGGAAGCTTTTAGAGACCTACACTTGAACGTAGAGTTTGCACCGGGAATTTTGAAATTCGGAATGATTAAGATTTCGAGTGGACTACTTGAAGACATTGCAAATTCTCAAGATGACGCCTTAATTCAAGAGAAAATGAACCTAATAGTGCAAGGGAAGACCACAGAATTCAAGATTGGATCAGATAATATTTTGAGATGTAATGGTAGGATTTGTGTACCAGAAATTGCAGATATGAGGAAAGCGATTTTAGAAAAGGCTCATAAGAGTAAGTTGAGTATTCATCCTGGAGCGACAAAGATGTATCAGGATTTGAGGCAGAATTATTGGTGGCCAGGAATGAAGAGGCATATAGCGGAGTATGTATCGACTTGCCTAACTTGTCAGAAAGCGAAGGTGGAACATCAGCGACCTGCTGGGATGTTGCAACCTTTAGATATACCTGAATGGAAGTGGGACAGCATTTCCATGGATTTCATAACTGGATTGCCTAAAACAAGGAGAAAGATTGATTCTATATGGGTGATAGTGGATAGACTGACTAAATCTGCACACTTTTTGCCAGTAAAGACCACCTATAAGGTAGATCAGCTAACAGAGATCTACATTGCTGAAATTGTGAGACTACACGGGGTACCATCGAGTATTGTATCAGATCGTGATCCAAAGTTCACATCACATTTTTGGGGAGCATTGCACGAAGCGTTGGGAACGAAACTACGATTGAGTTCAGCTTACCATCCAAAAACGGACGGACATACTGAAAGGACAAATCAGTCCTTGGAAGATCTGTTGAGAGCCTGTGTATTAGATGATAGAGGAAGTTGGGATGATGTACTTCTGTTGATTGAGTTCACCTACAACAATAGTTTCCACGCAAGTATTGGAATGGCACCATATGAGGCTTTATATGGGCGCAAGTGTCAAACGCCCTTGTGTTGGTATAAGGACGATGAAAATATGATTGTCGGACCAGAGATGGTGCAACAGACTACAACTAAGGTAAGGAAAATCAAGGAGAGAATGAAGACTTCACAGGATTGTCAGAAGAGTTATGCGGACAAGCGTCGCAGATTGTTAGAATTTGAACAGGGTGACCATGTGTTTCTCAGAGTCACACCCACTACTGGAGTTGGTAGAGCATTGAAATCGAAGAAACTGACTCCTAAATTCATTGGACCATATCAGATTTCTGCACGAATTGGGCCTGTTGCTTATCGGATTGCATTGCCTCCGATACTGTCCAATATTCATGACGTGATTCATGTGTCACAATTGAGGAAATATCTTGCGGATCCATCTCGTGTGATCGACCCAGACACAATCCAGCTAAAGGGTAACTTGTCTTTCGAAGTACCACCTATGAGAATTGATGACAAGAAGATTAAGCGATTGAGGACCAAGGATGTTTTGTTGGTCAAGGTGATTTGGAACCCAATTACTGGAGACGCGACTTGGGAACTGGAGAACAAGATGAGAGAACAACACCCAGAGTTATTTATCGACGCATAGTTTCGAGGACGAAACTAATTTTAGGGGGGTAGTAATGTAAGACCCGTAATTTTAAATTATACCTTATGTATTTTAATGGATTTTGGTATTGAACTCAGGGGCTTTTTAGCCAAGTTATTAATATTTTTGAGTTTATATGACCAAAAAGATATTTTAATGCCTGACTAGAATTACTCGTCGATAAATAAATTAAATTAACTGCGGTGAATCTTTTGCGAAGAGTTTAATGCGTTATGGGTGAAAGGGTAATTTAATAAATATCTAAAGATGTGGAGATATTTGTTAATTATTATTAATATATATATATATAAAGAAAAGGAAATAGAAAGGAAAGAAAGAGAAAGGAGAGAAAGCATAAAATTTTCCATCTTCTTCCTCTGCCCGCGTTAAACAACCCTTCCCCCTCTTCTTCCATTTTCGCTTTTCTTTGCTTCCATTTACTCAAGAATAGAAACCCAAGGCTTAGTGGGTGATAGGACAAGGATTACTCAACTTCATTCTTCCTTTTTGATCCGAAAACGAAGGAAAACGGTTTAGAGATTTCAAAACCGTCAAACACAAATCTCGCCGTTTCTTCTGGATCCAAGCTTCGTTTCACGAAGGGATAGAAGGGAAAGTTGCTCACCACTACACTACGGTGCTAGTGAGCTAATTTGGGAAGCAACATCGTGAGCAAAGTTTTACCGGAATTGATCGTGGTGCCGTAAATCGACGTTAAAGCTAACGTTAAGGTAAGGGCTCCTTCCAAACTTTTAGTTTGCATATAGGGACTTACTTGTGGTTGTGTGGAAAAGAATTTGGTTAGGGTTAAAGTAATGTTTAGTGGAGAATGAATTTTAAACCCATTTATGTATGATTTCGAGTATATGAAACTTGTTGTGTTTGAGTGATGGATTGTGTTAACTTGTGTCGTCGTATTCGGCGTGTTCATACTTGATGTTTGTTGATTGATGTGTTTTGGTGTGAATTATGGATTGAATGTGGAAGTATGTTTGAGTTTGTTTTGTTTGGAATTTGAAAACCATTAAGTGAAACGAGTATTAAGAATGGGGAATCTCTTAATATCTTGTTTACTTAATGTGAGTTTGTGAAAATCGTTTAAGTTAAATGAGAATTAAGAATGGGGAATCTCTTAATGTCTCGTTTACTTAATGTTGATTGAAAATCGTTTAAGTTAACTGGGCATTAAGAATGGGGAATCTCTTAATGTCTTTGAAAAATCGTTTCAGTTAAATGAGTATTAAGAATGGGGAATCTCTTAACGTTTGTTTACTGAATGTCTTGTCCCTGTTGGAATTGTCGAGTCAAGGTGATGCCATGTGATTTGTTGGTTCATCTTGTCTGTGTTGAGATTGTCAAGTCAAGGTGATGCCATGTGATTTGTTGGTTCATCCT
Organism: Cicer judaicum; assembly: GCA_037974835.1. Classification (NCBI taxonomy): domain Eukaryota; kingdom Viridiplantae; phylum Streptophyta; class Magnoliopsida; order Fabales; family Fabaceae; genus Cicer; species Cicer judaicum. The sequence continues at coordinate 2,903,282 of JBBPBS010000968.1, read as the reverse complement.
GTCCGTGTTGGAATTGTCAAGTCAAGGTGATGCCATGTGATTTGTTGGTTCATCTTGTCTGTGTTGGAATTGTCGAGTCAAGGTGATGCCATGTGATTTGTTGGTTCATCTTCTCTGTGTTGGAATTGTCGAGTCAAGGTGATGCCATGTGATTTGTTGGTTCATCTTCTCTGTGTTGGAATTGTCGAGTCAAGGTGATGCCATGTGATTTGTTGGTTCATCTTGTCTGTGTTGGGATTGTCGAGTCAAGGTGATGTCATGTGATTTGTTGGTTCATCTTGTCTGTGTTGGGAATGTCAAGTCAGGGTGATGCCATGTGATTTGTTGGTTCATCTTGTCTGTGATGGGATTGTCGCGTCAAGGTGGTGCCATGTGATTTGTTGGTTCATCTTGTCTGTGTGGGTATTGCGGTGTAATCGTTAAGCGGTATGTTTTGAAATTGTGTGTAAGTGTGTTGATTTCAAGTTTATTATTGAGTATTTGAACTTGAGATGTCATTGTGATTGTGTTGATTTTACTAAGAGTTATGTTTTGAAATTGTGTGATAGCAAGTTTGATTGCAAAACTATTTCGAAAACCCAACTTGTCGTGGTGAATGTGTGGGAATTGCTAAGTGTTAAGATTTGGAGTTGTGTATGAATGTGATTGAATTAGTTTATGTATTTTTGGAAGAATATGCAGGAAAATCGATTGCCCAATCGATTGGCATTAAGTCAGTGGCTCAACAATGCTGTCAATCGATTGCCCAATCGATTGCCCAATCGCATGGCATTCAGTCAGTGGCTCAGCAATGCTGTCAATCGATTGCCCAATCGATTGCCCAGTTGATTGCCCAATCGATTGGCATTAAGTCAGTGGCTCAGCTATGTTGTCAATCAATTGCCCAATCAATTGCCCAACCAATTGTCGATTGATTTAAGCCCAGAGTTCAGATTTTTCAAAACAACCTTCAAGCAATCGATTTCCCAATCGATTGGCTTAGTGGAAATTCTTATTTTGAGTTAGATAATCGATTGCTCAATTGATTTATCAATATTTTGGTCAGTTATGTATTACTTGATAGATTGAGAACTTCATTTTGATTTCATTTTTATTTCGCAAGTATTATATGCGCTTTTAGCATATGGAAAATCCTTTCAAGGTGCATGCTTTGTGGAAAGGTTATTTATGCACTTAAAATCTTGAATGTTATGTATTAACTGTTAATTTCGGTTGGTGACCCTTTACAAATATTGTGGAAATTTGGGCTTTGCCCTCAGATGAGAGCCAGAACAATCCTACCGGTTCGTACCCTGCGGATGGGAATGCTTGACTGGAGCTAGGTTAGGAGGATCCTACGGGGCACGTGGTGATCACTCAGGGTTTTTAGCTTTTTGGTAGAATGATCAGATTATGATGACATAGAGGGAACATATGTCTTTATTTTGAATTGTGGTTTTTTTAAAATTGGAAGACTGTATCTTTACTAATATTGTCAGGATGACATCTTATTTTGACGAGTCCATGTATCACTTATGATTGTGTAAATTCTTTGGATTCATACTTTGAGAAACTTTTCCGCTGCTTGTTAAATTATAATGACTTATATATTTATCCAAAGGTTTTACCTTATTTATTTCTCTGTTGTATTTTAATTTCTTTAAAAAAAAAAAAATTCACCCTCGCTTTGAAAATCGGGGTGTTACAATTAAGGCCTTCTGAATGAGGGGATTATATGTAGTCAAGTTAGTGATGGACCAAGATAAATCTACGTGTCAAATTATTTATGCTTTCATTGTTTGTTGCTTATGAATCTGAATGCTTTATATCTAACCAATTCATAAAAACCAATCAGTCCTCATCAAATTAAAAAAAAAATTATCAACTTTTTCAAACACATTTCAACCCCTCATTCTCGTGTTTGCACCTTCAAGAACTAATGTGGGTTGAAGAACAATGACCTTTAATTATTTTCACAATAACAAAAATAATTTTATAGGAACAATTTATAGCACTATTAAATTTGATTAAGTGTATAGTTCCTTTGTTATGAATCTTAAAGATCTTATGATAAAATTATCATATGATTGAAGAAGAAAAACAAGAAAAACAAAGCAATGCTTTAGAAGAGTTGTTAAAATTGTGACAGACTCTAATAAAGATAGAACACTTAACTGCGTTTGAATAAATATATTATTTTTTATTATGATTAACTCTTGTGATGAAGCTACAAGTGGAAATGTTAACATGCCTCGTTTGTTTGATGAAGAGATTTGAATACTGCTAAATGGGACATAGTCGAATATAGCTATTTAACTACTAAAGATGTTGCTGGTATTGAAATATCCAAAAAGGATCTCAACATTAATCAAAATAAAAAAATTTACAAGATGCATCATAACGATAGAACTTTTATGATGAATGTTATCACTTTCAAAGAGTTCTAAAAACGCAGCCATAAAGAATCAACAAAAAGCATCTTCGATATTGTAGTCCTTAACTATGAAGGATTTAAACAAGTGCAGGAAGCTAAGGCAAATATGCTAGTTAGGAAGTACAAACTTTTCCAAATGGAAAAGGATGAAGACATTGAGAAAATGTTCTCTAGATTCCAAACTCTAGTCTCGAGATTAAAGATTCTCCAAAAGAGTTATACTACAACTGATAATGTCAAGAAGATCCTCATAATTCTACCTAGCATATGGAGACCAAAAGTAACAACAAATCAAAAGGCTAAAGACCTTAACAAATGTAGTCTAGAAGAGTTGATGAGTTCACTTAGACCGTATGAGATTTAACTAGTTGAAGATTAAACAAAAAGGAAATCAAAGTCTTTGGCTCTCAAATCTAAAGGAAACACAGCAAATTCCAAGGCTCTACAAGTTAAGAACGACTCAGAGGAAAATGAATCAGAATATTATAGTGAAGACTCAAATGATGACGTTCTATTATTCAATTCAAAGAAAATCCAACGTGTGGGGAACATCATGAAAAAATCATTTTCCAAAAAGGATTTCAGATGACCCACAAATAGTAGAGAAAGAAAGAAAAATCAGAATAGAAGAAAATCATCTACTATGAATGCAAAAAACCAGGAAATTCAAATTAGAGTATCATAAACTTGAGAAGCGAAAATCTCAAAGAAAAAACTTCAATGTATAGAAGAAAAGTTTAATGGCCACCAAAGATGACTCTAATGAATCCTCTAATGAAAATGAATAGCATGCAAACGTGGCTCTGATGGCAGATGCTCTAACTCTAATTTATAAAATGAATTTGTTAAAGACGAAATTGAGGTACTATCAAATCTATCTTGCAATGAACTTATAATTATGTTAAATCAGTTTTTGAACAAAAATCACAATGTCTCCTCAAAACTAAAAAATCTAATAAAAACTCATTCCAGAATAACAAATATGTAAAATTCCCTTGAAAAATATTTTGAAAACATAAAAATTGAAAATTTAACTCTGAAGTGTAATGTTTCAAAATCCACAGAAGTAAGTATTTGTAATTCTATTAAGTGTGAAAAACTATTTCAAGAATTTCATGTGAATGGCATAGATGGAAACAAGCTTCTTTGATCTATGGTTTTAGCAAAAATAACATAACAAACATTGTAACAAACTCAAAAGTTGAACTTACCTGAAATTGTTTGTTCATATTGCTTAAGGAAAGATCATGATGAGAGAACTTGTCCTACATTGTAATCATGGAAAGATAAGACACCTTTCAGAACTAACAAACTAGGATCCTATAAATGACATAGACAGAAACAAGCTTTTGTGCTCTATGGTTTTAGCAAAAACAAGCGAACAAGTATTACCTTTGAGGAACTAGAGAAAAATCCAAAGTTTAAATTACCTAAAATCATTTGCTCACATTGCTTAAAGAAAGGTCTTGATAAGAGAACTTGTCATATGTTGAAAACATGGAAAGACAGGACACATTTCAGAACTAACAAACTAGGACTCTATCAAATATGGGTACCAAAGAACAAAATAATCTACCTTGCAATTATCCTCACATCATAGTTGAAACACCAATCACGGTACATAGGCCATGGATGCTTACGACACATAACGGGAGAAATGTCTATGCTCCAATAGCTAACCCTCAAGGAAAGAGGGTTTGGAGGATTTGGAGGAAATCATAAGAGTAAGATCATACGGAAATAGTTCTCTTCTTTTTATTAAAAATATTTTACTTGTAAAAGGACTAATGCATAACTTATTAAGGATAAGTCAATTAAGTGACATTGATTATGATGTTTGTCTTTAATCAAAAGTAATGTAAGGCAATTAGTCAAACATATGGATCTATACTATTTACTCGTCAGCGGAATAACAATATCTACCAAATAAATTTATCAGATTTATAAAAACAAGTAAAATATCCCATGTTAGTGATTGATATAACAACTGATTTGGCACACAAGGTTGGGACATGCCAACTTGGGACAAATTTTAAAGTTAAAAAGACTTAAACTTGTCAGAGTCATGTTAGAAAGGGAAACAAACAAAATCATCATTTGCTTCAAAGAATGTTTTTTCTAGTTCAACTTTTACACCTTGAATTATTTGGTTCAATAAGAATTGCCTATGTTAGTGGTAAAAAGTTTGGATTTGTTAATGTAGTTGACTATTCCGAGTGGACATGGGTAAAGTTCCTTAAACATAAGGATGAGTCACATAATTTTTTTACTACTTTATGCAAAAATATGCAAAATGAAAAATATTTTAGTATAACAACAATTCATAGTGAACATGGTGGTGAATTTGAAAATAACCATTTTGAAAACTTCTGCTAAGAGAATGAAATTGTACATAATTTTTCTTCTTGTATAACACCCCAACATAATGGTATTGTAGAAAGTAAAATTAGACCTCTTCAGGAAATGACATACACCATGATTCTTGAAATGAATGATGCCAAGCAGTTTGGATAGAGGCAGTGAACAATGCATGTAATATTTATAATAAAATCTATATAGGACATATTTTGCTAGGGCACAACTCTTCAAACTTCCCAGTAGTAAAAAAGATTCCTAAAAAGTGAAAAAATGTATTTTAATGTATGTTGTCACGTGCCACGCGCCCCATGTGAAAAGTTTGCGCTTCGAGCGTGAATCGACAGAGTCTTCAGCGTGGAAATACACCCCAGGCGCAGCTGTTGCACTTTAGGCGCACAATTTCTTCTATTTTACATTTCTGCATTGTTCTCCTCTTTTGAGTTTGCATTGGGTTCCAATTTTTTCATGCAAGTTGTAGCTATGGATCTTAACTTTAATTTGCACTTAATTTGACTCCATTTGGACATCTACAACTCCATATATGGCTGAAATACGCCACATAGGTCATGTGGATTTCTCACCAAAATTCAACAATGCACTAAAACAAAGTAACAACACAAAACGACGTAAAATCTCTACTTAATCAAGGAAATAAGAACATAAACATTTTATTAAATCCAAGAACTAAAATCAACAAAATACATCAAATAACTCCTTAAATTAACTAATGAATAAAAGATAAATAAGACTAAAAAAATGAAAAATATACATATGAAAAGTTATCACAACCCCAAACTTAATATATTGCTTGTCTCCAAGCAAATATTAATTTCATATTTGATACACATAAAAGCAAACTAAAATTTAATTTATCAAATTAAATCAAACTCAATTTTCAAAGTTACAGCTATTACAAAACATTCATCGTGCTCCATGGTTGCTTATTAAAAACAATATAATTTGTAGATTTTAGCATAGATTCACCAAGTTCAACTCTCTCTTCACACAATCTCACCAAAATATCTCTTAAGTATTTAGAAAGGGTTATGAATTTATCATTCAAATCCTAGAACATGCATCACTCTACCATAGACTTGAAAACATTCTAGTTAATAATCACAATGCAACAAACACGTACATTTTTGGAGACTTTCGGGTTGTAATGGGGCTTAGGTAAGGGTAGGACATTTTAGGATATTATGCTTTATTTATTACTTGGAGTTAGGTACAAATTTTCAAATTATTCTACCACTTTTTTTTCTTCACATTTTCATTGTGAAGATTCTCAAACATTGACAAAAAAAACCAATAAGATGTTATTTATCAATGAACACAAACTAATCTTCTTCTTCTTCTTCTTCTTCTTCTTCTTCTTCTTCTTCTTCTTCTTCTTCTTCTTCTTCTTCTTCTTCTTCTTCTTCTTCTTCTTCTTCTTCTTCTTCTTCTTCTTCTTCTTCTTCTTCTTCTTCTTCTTCTTCTTCTTCTTCTTCTTCTTCTTCTTCTTCTTCTTCTTCTTCTTCTTCTTCTTCTTCTTCTTCTTCTTCTTCTTCTTCTTCTTCTTCTTCTTCTTCTTCTTCTTCTTCTTCTTCTTCTTCTTCTTCTTCTTTTTTTTGTGAGAACCACCACCCCAAACTTAAAATCTTGTTATCCCATAAGCAACTCCAAACCTAGAACTTTACCAAGATGATTTTTTTTTCTACCTAACTCCAAGTAAGGTGATTTAATTAAAATCCAATCTTTGGCTTGTAATGTGACTAGTAACTTCAATAAAAGGGCAAGACTCAAAGGGGCTAGAAAAGGATAAAATTTGCATAAGGTAGTTAGAAAGGATCAAACGACCAAACAAAATTGTCTTAGTGTATGCATAAATTACAAGTGATGCAAGTCAAAATTAGTGAAAGTTCTGAAGAGATAACACATGATAGGATAATCACACAACAAAGAATTAAAGTGTTTAGGTCCAAAAGCTCACAACTAGGATAATAAGAAAGAGTATGAACTATCAAAATCATGCCAAACATGTCACTGAAAAATTTAATTTTTTATTTTTTTGAAAAATTGATGGCAAGTTAGACTTCTACAACCACAAAGTAATCAACAATGTATGCATTAATGAAATTTATCGAATTGAGCAATGACATAAGCCGAGAATTATAATTTAATTTTCAAAATCCTAAACAAATAGCTTAAGACCAGCTTCAAATTGTTAAAAATTATTTATCATAGTCCACATTTACACACAATTAAAAAAAATTCAAATAAAAAAATAAGATTGCAAAAATAAAAGTTACATCTACCTATAGGTTGCCTCCCACGAAGCGCTTCTTTAAAGTCATTAGCTTAACGCCTCAACCATTGTCAAGGTGTATTATATGACACAAAGAATACATCATCTTTCTCACCAATGGATACATATTTAAAGTGAGGTGGCAATTGCTTGAGTTCAACTAGTGGCGTCTCTTTCATTTTCTCTACATATTCGTCTTCATTCCCTTTCAACTCCTCCCATGTAGTATGGAAGCAGGGGGAGTGGGATGGTGGTGCATCTAACATGAATAAAACATATTTTACTCTTGGATCTTCACTATCTTTAACAACATCTTGGGGTATGCATAACACTTTTTCTAACGGAAAAATGGGTTTGTTGATGTTCAACTTCTTCATTGATTATCGAATTGAAAATCTCAATGGCTTTTAGAATATTGAATGTGACTATTTCATTTGAATGCTCTATGGCTTTTAAAATCTCAATGGATATCAGAATATTGAATGTAACCCTTCTTTTTCGTTTGAATGCTCTATGGCTTTTAGAATATTGAATGTAACTATTTCCTTATTTATCCACCACATCAATCATAGCTCTCCCTATTGCTAAGAATGGTCTCCCCAACAATAAGGGGATATCATTATCGTCCTACATGTCAAGTACCACAAAATCCACTAGAAAAATGAACTTATCTACTTTAACCAACACATCTTCCACCACCCCATATGGGTGTTTCATTGAACGATCCACAAATTATAACATCAATTATGTGTCTTTGACTTTTCCAATGCCTAACCTTTTGTATATGGAAAGGGGCATAAGACTTACACTAGCCCCAAATTCACACAAGGCTTTTCCAAAAGTTATATCCCCAGTAGTGCAAGGAATAGAAAAGCTTCCAAGACTTTTGAGCTTAGGTGGCAGCTTCCTCTATAGAATAACACTGCACTCTTCGGTAAACATCACTATTTCACTACCAATTTTTCTTTTATTTAACATAATCTGCTCTAGTTCCTTTGCAAAAGGAATGTTAATTTCCAACTTTTTAAAAACATCAAGAAACTTATCAAATTATTTTATAGTTTCTTCCTTTCTTAATCTTTTAGGGAATGGAAGTCGAATTTCAAGGTGTGGTAGAGCCTCCTTTTTCTGCACCATAGGTTCTTCCTCCTTTTCAAGAGCGATGTGCTCCTTAACTGATGTCAGAGTGACCATTTCCTCTGAGTGGGTTGAAGTTCAAGTACTTCCCCTCTTTTTGGCTTTAGGTGGTACTGATTCACTTACCTTGCCCCTAGATGTTGTCACAATATTGACATTATTTCGCGGATTCGGAGCGGTGTCACTAGGCAAATTTATGGGTGCTATTTGTTGAGCAAGTTGTCCCAGTTGCGTCTCCATATTCTTTATTGAGGCTGAGTAATTTTTCTAGATAGCACTTGAATCTTCAATTAAAGAACTTGTGCTTGTTACTAACATCTCAATAGCACTCTCCCAAGCAACTTTTTGAGCTGGAGCTTGATTTTCTTGAGCTCATCGTTGACCTTGAAATCCACCCTATTGATCTTTCCATGAAAAATTTGGATGATTTTTCCAACCCGGATTGTACGTACTAGAGTAGGGATTATTCTACTCCCCATTGTTACCCATAAAGTTTACCTCTTTTGTTTCTTTTGTATCATCATCATCTTGTACTTCACAAGCTCCATTTTTATGTGCTCCCCCACAAAAGTCACAACCAGTATGTTTCAATAATTTTACAAGGGCCACTTGGGGTTGTATTTTTAGAGCTGTCATCCCCTTTGTTTATCTCTACAGTGATAATATCTTTTATCGGTTCTGAGAGTGACTTCCCTTGAGCAAACCCGGCATCCAAAACATTCAGTTTCAGCATATAACTTTTTGACCCACTACCTATATCATACAACATCACTTGTTCATTTGATGTCATGATCTCAATAATTTTTTGTGCTTCTGATGTGGTTTTGTAATTCAAACAACCACCTGCTGTAGAATCCAACATAAATCTAGTGCTAAGCTTCAAACAATTACAAAATATTTGCATTTGAGTAGTGTCATCATAGGCATGATTGGGGCATCTTGCTAGTAAACTCTTGAACCTCCTATAAGTGTCACGAAGAGATTCTCCTTCTTTTTGTTTGTAACCGAAAAATCTCTTGCCTTTTTCTAACGAACATAGTTGGGGGATTTATTGTTCCAATAACGTATCTTCAAGGTCATCCCATGTGGTGATGCTACTGGAGGGTAAAGAATTAAGTCACTCCTTAGCATCATCTTTCAATAAAAATGGAAATAGTCTCAACATCTTGCCTTCATTAGAGCAACCATTCACCTTCATTGTTTCACATAGTTCAAAGAAGTTTGTGATATGTCTATTGGTGTCTTCGTTATGTTTACCAGAAAATTGAATCTCCTTAAACTCTCGATATAGAGCGGGACTTATTTCGAACTTGTTGACTGTAACCGGTTGGTTATGGATGGCCAACCGAGCACGGTTTCTATCTCGATTGCCATACTCGTAGAGGGTATATTCAGGTGGTGGTGGATCAGCCATTTATTGAAATATAAAAGAAAAAAACCCAAATCCTCTTCTTCCACTACTAATTGTTTTTTTCCTTTGTCTCCTTTTTTGAAACGAATTTCAATTTGCTTTCGCAATTTTTTCGATTTTTGAATCAAAGAGAAGTTCAGCTAAGGACTAGCCTCGCATACAATGTTAGATAAATTGTGAGTAATAAACAATTTTAAAATAAAACTAAATAATTAAAATAAAAAAAAATTTATTACAGAGTAATAAATAATTATAACTCAATAGTGATATGGCAATCCCCAACAACGACGCCAAAAACTTGATAGTGTTTCAGCAACTGTACTGAATCGTTGCAAGTAATAATAAAATAGTAGTACCGAGTGTCGAACTCAAAGATTGTGTTTTACTATTGAGTTGTATTTAACTACCAAAATTGAATAAAAAAATTCTAAATTGATTGAAAGAATATTTGAAATTAACAATAGTAATAAAATTGATCCTTTATTATAAGAAAAATATCAGGGATGAGTTTCACCGTGAATCCAACGTTGGTGTCTAATTTGATCCTAGTTGTTGAATTTCTTTATTAAATTATTATCGAATTTTCTTTATTATTCTTGCCCTAATGTCTTAGTGACATAACGTTTAATTCCAAAGTAACTAATAATTCCTTAGTAAATTTAATATTAGAATTAAGTCTTACCGTACATGAATTATTTTGTTAAACTATTGTCTTTGCAACTAATTTAATTGGTTTCATGACCTGCATCTATCCCTAGACTACAATATCATGAATTTCTCATCTCAATCATTCGTAAAGTCCACTTCCGTTTCAAAATAAAAATCGTAGAACATTTTAAAGTTGATCAATCAACAAAAAGCATCAAGCACAGAGATGAGAAAAATAATTCAATAAACTCATCCATATAACTAGAAATCAAATCAGAAAAATAAGGGTTTCATCTTGTTACACTCATCCTTAACAAATAAGGTTTAGTTACTTATAATAGAGATATAAAAGATAGAGATTAGAGAAGAATTACAAGAAAGATTCATGAATGATTCTCGATAAAACTGCTCCAATGGTGTTAAAAACGGTTGCCTTTGAGTTTCTCTGCTAGGCACAAGTCTCCAAACTTCCCAACAGTCAAAAAGATACTTAGAAAGTGAAAAAAATGCATTTTAATGTATGATGTCGGGTGCCACGTTCCCTAAGCGCAGCCTCTGCGCTTCAAGCGCGAATCAATAGAGTCTTCAACATGGAAATGCGCCCCAGGCGCGGCTGTTGCGCTTCAGGTGCACAACTTCTTCTAGTGTTGTAGTCTGAATTGGGTTCTGGTGTTTTCATGAGCGTTGTAGATATGGATCTTAGCTTTCATTTGCACTTGGTTTAACTCCATTTGGAAATCTATAATTTTGGATATGACTAACATACTCCACATAGTTCATGTTGATTTCTCACTAAAATTCAGCACTGCACTAAAACAAAGTAACAACGCAAAACAACGAAAAATCTTTACTTAATCAAGAAAATAAGAACATAAACAATTTATTAAATCAAATAACTAAAATCAACAAAATATATCAAATAATTGCTTAAATTAACTAATGAATAAATGTTATTAAAAGGTGTTTTTTCTTTTGTTATGCACATTTTACAGTGCTTTCTAAATAAGCGTTATAAAAGGTGCACCCATTATATGCATTATTATGCACCTTTTAAAGCGCTTATTGAAAATAGCACTGTAAAATGTGCATTATAATGTATATAATGGGTGCACATTTTACAGCATTTATATAAAATGGGCACCCAATATATGCATTATATAACCACATTTTACAGCGCTTATTGAAAAAATGCTGTAAAATGTGCACCCTGTATATGTATTACAGTGCACATTTTACAATACTTTTTAAACAAGCACTGTAAAATATGCACCCAATATATGCATCATAGTGCACATTTTACAGCGCTTTTTCAAAAAACACTGTAAAATGTGCACTCATTATATGCATTGTAGTGCACATGTTACAGCACTTGTTCAAATAAGCGCTGTTGTATGTGACCATTTACAACGCTTTTTCAAAAAAGCGCTGTAAAAGGTGAATTTTTTTTATTTAAAAACGTTGTAAATTAAATTTTTGAAAAGCACTTTTTGGTTTTTTATGGCATTTTTTTAGAAAGTGCTGTCTTTTAATTTTTTCTCCAAAATTATTTTCATCTAGAATCAGTTCACACAACAACAGAACATATTCAAATACATATTCAAAAAAAGTTCACACAATCAATACACAAAAACAGAACTATATAACTTTACTTTATATATTAATTTACAACATAACATTCAGATACATATATATATATATAACTTAATTAACTACATATAAATATTCATATATTGTGCCCTATTCATATACATATAACTAACAGAATACACAGAATATAACTAGCTACCATATATTCAGATCCCTTGCACCATGCTATTTCCCAGCAAATCAGCTAATCTTCATTTCAAGCACATACTGACACCAGTCTTCCTTTAATTCCATTAGATCTTCCTCAGAGTATGATGGACAAGAATTGTCAAAGTACTGTGCAATATAAAAATTTAACATATTAAGTTAGAATCAAATAAATAGATAATTTATATATGAAAATCATATACTGAAAATACCGTACCGTTTCTGGGATAATAGTTTGATTCCTGTCAACAATCTCCTTCATGAATCGCAATACATAGTACCCACAATCGATGTTGTTAGTTTGACGAGGACACTATAAAATAAAACATATAAGTCAATAAAATATTCATGCATTGATCGTAAAGGCATATACTTGTAAATGAAAATTTAAAGGCATATATTTCAAACCTTTATCGGAATCCATGTGATGTTATTAGACTTTTGCTTCCACACTGTAGCACCTCTTTGAGCTCAAAAAACTTGTAAAACACTATCGAATAAATAAATGTGATTATTATAGCATTAACATACATACACATTATTTATACATTAACAAACACATTACTTATGTGTCGAACATAGTCTTTATATTGGAGTGATTGTTGTAATTGTCGTGCAAGGGATCCAAATAGTATATAACTTCAGAGGTCACATTGATTGCAAATAGCACCCAATGTGTCCTACAACAACAAAAATTTGGTTGGCAATTTTTTTTACACAATTAGTAAATTAGGATATCATAAATAAAAAAAGATATAAATAAATAATATATAATTACGTACCCTGAATTATATGGTGCAAAGAACAACTTATCATTCTCTATATTTCCTAATAAGATATCTACAATGTATTTCTTTACATTCACTAGATCGAGTTTACACATCGAAAGTTTATGCGGAGACAAGAATGAATATCTATTAACAATCTGCGCGTGCACACCAACTTCTCATACAAAAACCTTCAATAAAAATTTCAAATTAGATTAATTACCCATAATTTAATTAATTACCAATAAATGCAATTAAAAGTGTGTGCTCCTTTTTAAGAAATTCTTCAAACTCATCTCCGAATATAGCTTTATTCATGCTTATGATGCGTGAATCGTCGTTGTTGCCCATATTCCTTTTTACTTGGATGTCAAGACATGACCCGTATTTAGCAAGGCATGGTTGACTTATTTTAGGAGCAACAACGACTGATTTTCCCAGATCCAGTTTTTTAGCTGCAACTTTGGCAGCTTTATTACCCTCAAGTTTTTGAAGTTTGTCAGTTTTATTACCCTCCAATTTTTGAGGTTTGCCAACTTTATTTTGCTATGCGGATGGTTTATTTGATTGAATCTGAAAAAATGAGGTTAAATGTTAGTGTATTGAATCTGAAAAAATGACAAACCTTACGGACTAAATGTGACAAACTTTTTCAGGAGATGTAATTGACTCGTTTCTAGGAATCCTTTTATCATTTCGTTTAGGCTTTTTCATAATCTAAATATAAATGTAAAATTAAAGTTGGGAGCGGAAAAAAAAATCAGCAAGATGTGTGGGCCATGCCATGTAACTACCAATTGCTTCGCCCAAAAACTTCATATTTGCATCGTTGTTCGGTATAGGCAATGATGCATTTGGTTCCAAAGTAATAATTGGTAATACTATGACATAAGTATAGTTAATACATAAGTACTCACATAAGTAAGTAATTAATTACATCGAGAAGACTTTTGAGACAAATGTTGCAACTCGCATTTTCACTCTCCATTTGTATTTCACGTTGGAGCTGATCTAGGAGTTGCTTGTCTTTATTCGTTTTCACCAAGAGTGCTACTTTCTCCGATATGAGTTTGAGCTTCTCCAATACTTCCTCATTGGATGGATTTTGGCGCTTCTCTTGTAGAAAATAGCTTTTAGGAGTTACGCCAAATCTTTTCCCCCTCACGCGACCGGAAAATTCAGGAATCTTAAACACTTTACCGAGAATGTCCCTACAACTAGCTTTGTTGTCATCTTGATTTTATGAACTTTGTTCGATATTCTCCTAAAATACATGTAGGATTAAAAAGATAAGTTTAATATCATTTTTAAAATACAATATTAAAAAATATTAAAGTGATATATTAATTGATAAAATACAATATTAAAAAATATTAAAGTGATAATATACTTACACAAAGTTCTATTAATTTTTGAACATTTTCGTTATCAACCACTCCATCCTTATTTACACGAGCTTCCTTCCATAAGATATGACGACCCAACGGTTGATCCAATTGGATGTCTTGTCGCTATTCATTAAGATCATAAATAAAATATCAGTTAGAAACTATAGTTTATAATACAAATTCCCTCATTATATAAAAGTGATGTTTAATTACTTACAAGTCTTTGCTCTAGATATGCATATCCCATATGTGATTTTTTGTATGGGTGCGTCGAATTTTTGCCCTCTCGCGATTTGCCTTACTTATATTTTGTATAAAAAAAAATAACAATTGTGTAAAAATTTAAAATACGCTATGAATATGAATAATAAAACACAAATGCTAATAAATTAATCACTTATCACAAACGCGGGGTTTGAATGTTTTGATACAAATGCACTCCATTCTTCATTTGATATATAATGTTTATATATTCTTGGAACTTCAACATTCATATTTCCTTCACTATCTTTTAGATAGAAATTTGAGAGGTGAGATCTAAAACCCCGGTGTATTTTCCCGAAAACTCTCAAGACGTAATTCTTTCTCACCTCATCAAGAACAAAAGCAGTCTTCAAGCGAAATAAAGATATAGTTTGAGTAAAGTATTACAATGGAAAAAATTATAAATGACAAAAGAGTGGATCAAAAAAGTTACTTGTAAATCACTCCACAATATGTCTTTCGCATCCTTCAACGCCTTATCTCTCCAATCATCAATTGTAATGGGGATATTCTGACGAACAACAGCTCCAATGTAACTTACAAACATGGAGTTGTTGGGGTCAATTGGCTGACCACTCTCATTCCATCCAACCTAATAAACTCATATAGTAAGTACATGCTTTGAAAAAAGATAAAAAAATAAACCGCAAACATAGTATAGTATACCTCAAATTTTATGCCACTGCTCCTTGCTTTTATGACCTTTTGCATGATGGTTGCACCATGTTTGACTTTATTTTCGTAAGTCTTAGTGTTGACAACTTCCTCATTTTGACAATCTAAATCTTTGTTGGTATCTATTTATCTACAACAAGTTCAACATGCAGTTCAGTATAACTTCAACAAGTTCAACATGTTGTAGTCTAACTACGTATCAGTATAAGTTCAACATGCATTTTAGGGATAACAAAAAATTAATAACATCAGTACCTGAATAGTGAGGTTTCGAAGAAATACGTAATGAGGGTTATGTATTTCAATGAAATAAGATGGTTCGTGGATGGGAGATAATGTTTATATATTCGTGAATGAAAAGCGATGATCATCGAAATGAGAGAAATGAGAAAGATGATATGGAAGAGATGATAGGGTTCACAAAGGAAGAGAAGAACAACGAAGAGGAGATGATAGTGAAGTTTACGTAATGAAGAGGAAACTGAAGCGGTTTACTGTTATATATAAAATCCTATTATAGTGCTTTTTTAGAAGTCTTTTACAGCACTTGTTGGAAAAGCACTCTAAAAGACCTAAGCCTTTTACAGCGCTTGTTGGAAAAATGCTCTAAAAGGCATCCTTATTTTATTTTTTAAAAAGGCTCTTTTACAGCGCTTTTTCAAACAAACATTGTAAAAGACCAACTTGTTTTCTTATGTTATATGACTATTTTTTTTAAAAGCCTTTTCTAGCGCTTGTTGAAAAAGCGCTCTAAAAGGGCTCCTTTTTTATTTTTAAAAAGGCTCTTTTACAGCACTTTTTCAAATAAGCGTTGTAAAAGACCTCCTTGTTTTCTTATGTTATATGACTATTTCTTTTAAAAGCCTTTTACAACGCTTGTTGGAAAAGTGCTCTAAAAGGTTTCCTTATTTTATTTTTTAAAAAGACTATTTTACAGCGCTTTTTCAAACAAGAGCTGTAAAAGACCTCATTGTTTTCTTATGTTATATGACTGTTTTTTTTAAAAGCCTTTTACAACACTTCTTGAAAAAGCGCTCTAAAAGGCCCCTTATTTTATTTTTAAAAAGGCTCTTTTACAACGCTTTTTCAAACAAGCGCTGTAAAAGACCTCATTGTTATCTTATGTTATATGATTGTTTTTTTTAAAAACCTTTTACAACGCTTTTTTAAATAAGCACTGTAAAAGAGCTCCTTGTTTTCTTATGTTATATGACTGGAGTTTTACCTATATTACCTATATTTGGATTTTTATTCAGTTCAGCTCAGTTATGTAAATTACTAGTTTATATTTAGTTCATGTAAATTACTGGTTTATATTAAATTACATGAACTTAATATAAAACACTAAGATCAAGCTAAACATAAGCAGAAAATAAAAATAAGCAGAAAATCAAATACATGGCTGCTTATATAAAACAATTAAACATGTTCAAACAATTAAATTACATGAACTCAGTTCAGATTACATGGCTTATATAAAATAATTAAACATGTACGTTAAGATGGCCTTCTTCTTTTTCTAGTGGGATTCACATTTGTTTGTCCATTAACGATACGAAACGATGGATTAATCCAAATTCCCTCATCATGATCATCTCTAAGATATAAACCATCATCAATTGAATCAATTTCATGTGGTTGTGATGTTGCAAATAAAAGATCATTACCAACATCTTCATCATTATTGTTATCATCACTTATTTTATTAGTCGATAGGACAACAGACCATTTATCATCAACAGGATCAGTAACATAAAACACTTGTTGAGCTTGCGACGCTAAAATAAAAGGCTCGTCTTTGTATCCCACCCTATTAAAATCGACAAGCAAGAACCCCTGACTTATCAATCTGAACGCCGTTATTATTATCGACCCACTTGCAACCAAATATGGGAGCACAAAACATTGTGTAGTCTAACTCCCATATGTGCTTGATAACCCCAACATATGATAGATTTGCATTTGCTAGTCACCTCAATCTCTGTGAAATTGATTTGGGGTCTATATAAAACTTTGACTTTATGTGATTATTTAACCATGTTATAAAACTTCGACTGTGCTTTCAACCGTGAATCAAACTACGAATAAAGAAGTCACTCATCACCAAGAGTTCTTGGAAGAGGAAGAGGTTATGGCTATTATCAAAGTAAAATGAAGTATGACAAATCTAAAGTTGAATGTTATTTATCATGAATTTGGCAATTTTTCTTGAGAATGTCATAATGCTCCTAATCAAGAGGAAGAAGAGGCTAATCTTATTAACGAAGCTGAAGAGTCAACTTTGTTGCTAACACTCAAGGAAGAAGAGAAAGATGTTAATAGTTCATGGTACTTGGACAATGGTGCAAGTAACCATATGTGTGGATGCAAAGAGAAATTTGTGGAGCTTAATGAAAAGATGAATGGAAATGTTTCCTTATGAGACTCATCAAAAGTGAAAATTGAAGGGAAATGTACGATTCTAATCTCTTCTAAAGATGGCAGACATAAGTTGATTAGTGATGTATATTGGGTGCCTAAATTAAAAAGTAATATTGAGTTTGGGTCAACTTCTTGAAAAAGGATATGAAGTTCTCATGAAAAATAAATATCTTTGGCTTATAGATCAAAATAATAATTTAATTGCTAAAGTTCTTATGTCAAAAAAATATAATGTTTATCTTGAACCTAAGAACTATTGAAATAAAATGTTTGAAGATGAGTGTCCAAGATGAAGCATGGTGTTGGCATATGAGGTATGGCCACTTGAACGTTAGTGCACTTAAAATTATGGGGAAAAAAAGTATGGTAAAAGGGATGCCCTCAATCAATCATCCAAATCAATTGTGTGAAGGTTGTCTTCTTTATTGTTGTTGTTGTTGTTGTTGTTGTTGCTGCTCAAAAGAATGAAGCTAGAGAATTGCGTAGATAGTGGTGAACTCTTCTTCTAGCAGCCCTTTTTCCTCTACCGAAGGAAGGAACTCGGCTTGGAAGCAAGTCGGTCAATCTTGTAAGTAGACTTTCCTTTTCCTGTACAGCTAGTAGGCGGATAAATTGACTCGTGAATGTTGTTGTTGCTGCTGCTGTTGTTGTTATTGTTGTTACAGTTTCTACATTTTGTATACACAAGAAAATTAAAAATGTTTCAGTCATTCAAATATCATTTTGATACTTAATTTCATAAAATACAAATGCAACTAGCATACTTCGCAAAATGTTTAGTACAAAATACATTAATTAAGGTTTTGAACGTTATAGATCTTACGCTTACCGCAACAAATACTACTGAAATGTTTTAAATTAATGTATGTTTTTGGACCAATCTTGTTTCTCTTTCTTAAAAGTTTTTTTTTTTAATTTCCTCCAAAACCTGGATTGACATCGACTATTCGCAAGTACTATAATTGTTTTCTGAAAAATAGACAAAATACTTTATTAGAACATATAATTTTGTAATGTCAATTTCATCTTTCAAAGTTTTTTTAAAGGTATTTTATTTGCTTAAGGGAAAGTGTATTCGTGTTAAAGTTGTTCTTACGTAAATTACATTCAATGATATTTTGAGTAGCAAAACAAAATCTCTATTTTGATATAAGTGAATACTCATAGAAAAATAGATGTGAAAAATGAACATCTCAAGTGAATACTCATAGAATAAACATCTCAAGTCATATCAATATTAAAACATCTTATCTTAGATTAAAATTATCTTAGGAAATACTCCATCATGTGATTAGTTTTTATTTTTTGAAAAGTAGATTGAAACTTTTTTGTATCTCTTCTTCTAAGATCTGTTTTGTCACGACCTCAAATTGAACGTTGTGACCGGCACATAAATTATACTTCTAGTCTTGCAAGCTTGTCAACTAACTTAATAATTAAGCAATTAAATAGTTCTTAATAACCATTTCAAATAAAACATATAATTTTTCTCGAGATTTCGCCAGAGTATCATCTGTAACTTCAATGCTTCCAAATTCATAAAATGCATGTTTCAAACGTTTAACTCAATCATATTTCAAAGATCACTATCTAAATATTTAATACATTTCCCAAAAGACTTTCCTGACTCAAAATAGTTGCATATTATATCACGACTCAACAAACTTTACAAAAGGTGCCTTGATCAAATAGGCCTAAATAAAAAGGGATTGAGACTTAAACCTACTAACAGATTGTTACTCAGCTGCTAGTTAATTTGAAAAAAATGATCAACATGAGGCGGTAAGTCACAAAGACTTAGTGAGGAGACATCAACTACCACCAACTAGAAAGGAGACATCAAAAGGCACAAATAATTGTTTTACAACCTTGGCAAATATGTTAAACTATACTACCTGAAATATAGATACTTCTCAAGTAAAATATACATATAATAAAATGATTAAACTTATAATTTAATCGTTCATGTAGAACTATTTAAAATCCAATTCATACATAAGTCAAATAAAAATGAACAACTTTAAAAATATAATTAAAAAAATCAACCAAGTAAAAACATAAATTTTTGGGAACCAAGAGGCAATTAAAGTAACTGAAATATCACTATAAGGGGGGTTGATTAGAGATATTGTAGTTCTAAAAAATACTATGGAGTTGTTTAAAACCGTATCCTCTACGAGAGGATGAAACGCGAGTTATATGAGGATGAATGTATGAAACAAAAAAACTAAAGCATATAAAAAGGACACACGCAAATTTATAATGGTTCACCTAAAATGGATTACGTCCAGTTCTTCACTAACTTGTGAGTTTCACTATAGTTCAAAATGAGTTATCCTTTTTCTCTATGTTTGTTTTCTAGCCTCACCAGGCTTACACTATCTTTCTTCACCAGCCTCACCAAGCTTACACTATCTTTCTTCTTATGATCCTTTTTCACTATAGTTCAATATGATTCTTTCTCTTTACAAAACTTTCTAAGAGGATACTCTCAAAGATATAGTTAAAGATTGTAGAAAGTGCAAAGAGATGATGTGATTTCTCTTTTTAGCTTTGAGTATTTCTCTTTTGTATAAGTAGTTGTTGTATAGAATGATAAATAGTTCTCTTCCTTTTATAAAGATAATGTAGCTGCATTCATGAGGAAAACAAACAAAGTCAATTGTCAAAGAATGCCATAGGTATAGTCATCCCAAAATAAAATAAGTACAACCACCAAAAGAAAGACGCTAATATGATCATCCACTAGCAACTACAATGCTAAGGGTGACCTCTACACACTGCACAAGTGTCATCTAACGCAATATCTCTCTTTGAAGTAACTTCTTCCTCCTCATCAGCTATGGAGGGATTAGTCTTCTCAGAGGTCAGGTCAACCCACAAGATAAGAAGCTTCGGTGGCACAGGAATCTCAAAAAAAAGCTTACTACCAAAAGTGGGAGCTCTAACTTGACCCATATATGTAGCCCTACTTGAGATGAGGTCGTATGTCCAAGCAGTCGGCGAGTGTAAGTCAAGGAAGTCTAACGATATTTCCGTTGTCAAGGTAACAGTCGGTGGAACGAACTCGGGAATCATCTAAGGACAAAGCCCAATTTCCACAATAATGTAAAGGGTCACCAACCGAAATTAACAAATACTATTTGACAATTACATCATAATAACAAGCAATAACACTTAACAATTACAACATGATAACAAACAATAACATAATATGTATATACAAATATCATATCATAACAAATGTGACTCGCGTGCCAAGCACATGATTCCGGAATTTCCAAACCCTCTCTGAGGAATGTAAATCGTAAATGTACCAGTTCTCACATACTAGTACTAATTACCGATGTGCCACCTATCACATATCAGCATGATTTACTAGAGTGTAGTCTATCACAGACCTACACGACAAATAAATCCTCGTAAGGAGAAGATGGACCAATCAACTTATGGAACCATCTCGTGGCCCATCACGGTCACCACTAACACTGTGGCTCATCACGGTTACCACTAATTATGAAATGCATGAGCATACTCTAACTCTTTCACAAAAATCATTATGTAAATGTAGCTATTAAAAAACTCCTCTTTTAATACTCATTACACACTAATAATTTTTTATATTTTTCACAGAGCATACTCAAGACATATTATCCTTCATAAAATTCCTAACATGTAGCAACGCGTATTACAACTTAAGAATGCATCATCACATATTCACACATCAATCATACATAAATCTCACATATAAGGTCCCTATGTGCAAACTAAAAATTGGAAGGAGCCCTTACCTTAGTTATAGTTTTTTCAAAACTTATCACTACCACAATCAAACACAACCAAAAATCTCGTTCGTGTCAATACCTTTAATCAAATAGTGTTTGACTTAGTCAAATTAATCCTTGAAACTTTAACTACCTTACAAATTATTTCTTACTCCTAACCCTCTTAGAGTATATTTTATTAAAAAAGTTTACAATGAATAAAGACTAATATATAGTATTATTAACCACAACACACTTTCAACATATAAAACATATTTTTAGAAATTAACATCCTTTAATTTTTCATTGAATTCACTAACAATATTTCGAAACATTTTAAATTAATTTTCTCAAAATTTTTCACACAGCCATAAAATTTTCTCAAATTTGTCATAACTCATTTTTTTTCATAACTATATAACCACACAAAAGATATTAATAAATATTTTTTCTAGTTTTAAGGTTATAACTCTTTGAAATGGTTTCATTCCTTTCAAAATATATTAAATATATATTTTTTTTTTTATCAACAAAACTTTTATTTTAATTCATGAAACTTAGAATCTTTTTAAAATAAAATAACATTCTAACTCAAGACATTAACCTTTACTTAATAACCTTGAAACTTTAGTTAAAATCATGCAAACTTTTAAAACAAAAAAAATTGAAAGTATACATATAAAAACTTGAAATAACACTTCACAAACTTTTCTTAAAACACAAGTTCAAATATTTGATAACCACATGTATACATTCATTATCATCAATCATAACAACTATTTTTGGAAATGCATAAACTATGAAAATTCATTTTTCTTTAATCACCACAACAACATTAATATATCAGAGTTCTCCTCACCGTTAACTTGCTACCAACAGTCTCGATTCTTTTTCGAGACTCAAGGAGCTTACTACATAAACATAAATATTTATAACAATTTGTTCACAACTAAAATTTATCCAACCCCAACAAAATTCCAAAATTATATCTTTTTCACACACCAAAATTTTAAAACAAAATAATCTACATTATTTAGTTAAAACTAAATAAAACAAATATTATCTAAATCACAGACACACACATTCGATTATTAAAGTACCAAAATTTTGAGTTAGTAAAGTACTCTAAACTTTTTATTTTTAAACTCAATCCAAGATTAATTAAAAGAGTAACATTTTAAACTCTAAATAATTTAATTTCAATATAACTTTTTGCTCAAACTCTTTAACTTAGTTAAAATTTGAACTTTTTCACAACTTTAACAACTCTAAGTTTTTTTTTTTTTGTAAAATTTCAACTTCAGTTCAAACTCTTTTATTTGAAAATAACTCATTACGTAACTCAAACACATCAAAAATCAAAAAAAAAATTAATCATTACTCACAAAATAATCAACAACAACACAACAACAAAGGATTTGTTAAGAACTCAAAAATTTTACTCATTCCTCTGTCGTATAAAGTTTATGATTTTAGGGGGAAAAAATGAGAAAGTAAGTGTCTTACCTCAAATAAATTAGCTCACAAGCACCACCTTGTAGAAAGGAACAACTTTCTTTCCTAACACTTCTTGAATAGAAGCTTAGATCTAGTAGAAAATTTTTTTTGTTTTTTTTAAACAAACACCATTTTTTTTTAAAAAACAGTGAGAAAGAAGAAATGGATGGGAACGAGAAAGTTGGAAATGCGTGGCTGGTTTCATGAATATATATATATATATATATATATTATAATTAAATAATTAGATATATTATAAAATAATCGTTATAATATCTAAATACTCTTACACACATCACTTCACTCACATATTAATCTAAATTAATAAAAATATCAACTCTCGTCGCAACTCAATTGACAGATAAATTTATCAGCAACATGTGACATTTAGAAGTTTTTGTTCAGTATTAAAATTTTCATAACTTAGTTAAATTATACTCTAATAAATAATTTTAATAGGATCTCCAAAAATAATATATATATACCTATATTTTAAACGTATTACTAACTCTAACATAAGATATATTTGGTACTTAATTCATAAAACAAAAATTGGACTAAAGGCCTAAGCAATTCAACACAAAATACACTAAAATTGCACAAATTAGAGTTTAGAAAATTTAGGGTCTTACAGTTTGCCTCTGGTAATCGCGTAAAACATTCGATCGTCTGACTCTAATGAGAAGTCAATGCTCTAAAGAAGAAAAATATGTGGATCATTTGATCAACAACCTAAATCTGTTATTTGTCTGAAGGTCTATACTATGATCATGACATACTTTGCTCTCACTCTGTCTCTGTATCATGATACGCATAATCAATTACAAGGATAATTTTTGAACAAGGTTTAATAGCGAATCAATCTCTGAAAATTTGATACAAAACTTTATGATATATGTTGATTTCTAGCAATCAAGACATCAACCATAAACTCAAAAGTACTCTATAAAAGGATGTGCAACCCTCATTAAAAAAATACAATGTACTACAATAAACACAATACAAATGTCTCTACTCTTACTTGTAATCCTTTTTTTGTGTACGCGTTGAGAAACATTTTATAAGAGTACAACATTGTAAACACCCTCTTGTGAGAGTATTAAGAAAACCCTTAAACTAAATCTTTTTTTAGCCTAGCCCAATAATGGTTGCATCCCTCAACAGTTTGACTATACTAAGCTAAAATATTGAGAAGACTTGAACACAGTCAGATTGATTAGTAGGTGTTTAGTGGAGTTGTGAATCAGTTGGTGAATTAGTAGATTAAATCCTTTAGCTTTAAGGGACTTGATGTAGCTACTATATTGGTGGTGAACTAGGATAAATTGGTTGTTTTGTTCTATGTTTTTGTTTTATCTGCTCTATTTTCATCACTTTGTTTTAATCTTGTTAAAACTTTTTTAACATGACTTCTCACCCCTCCCCTGTCTTTCTTGTGTCTCTCGCTCTACAAATCATCTTAGTAGTGGCAACAAATCTTTAATTCAAAAGAGGAACCTAAAGAGGATTAGAATACTTGTGTTTCTCATCAGTAATATACTAGAAGGTTGAGAATACTAGAAAGGTTTTTAGTCGCATGGCCTAGAGAGACAATAGAAGAATAGTCAAATCTTAAATAGGTAGAGTAAAAAATATTTAATTTCTATTTTATTATAGTGGATTAAGTTTTTTATTGTACTATGGCAAAATCTCTTTGTAAGGGAAGTACTAAATGCATCAACAATTTCTTATGAACTAAGATAAAAACTAGATTTAGATTTGTGTATTGGTAGTTGTTCATGGATAAACATATAGCTTTACAAATTTATACCACAAAATATTTAAAATCAAGTATATAAAAAAAATCTTTCAAAGTGTGCCTGGTTTTAAAGTGATGTAATTTTATAACGTCATTCAAATTATTCTATGTAAATTCTATTTTTGGATGATAATTTTGGAGAATTTTTAAAATGAAGAGATTTTATGAATTATTTTGTCAAAGCTAAATTTTTTGAGTTTCAAATTGTTGAAGTAAAAACTTTTTTGATGTATGTTTTAATGACAACAAAACCTTATGAAATAAATGATTAAGTTTTATTAATAGTGATCTACTAATGATTGCACTTCAGTTTTATCTAAGGAACGTGAATTGCATAAGTGAACAAACAAGAAGCAATTCACTTCATCAAAGTGCATAAAATTGATGACAAGATCATTATAGAAAAACGAAGATTTCTAGTTTATTAAAAACAAAAATTTGATAAACGAATAATGTTCTGGTTATTAAATAGAAAAGCGAATAACGTTTTGGTTTCCACAACTTTAATCCAATAATGTTATGGTTTACAAAGAACAAAATCTGCCGTAATTTAAGATCGATCTGGGCTACCAAAATTCATCAACTTATATTGCATATCACCAGTATTCATTACAGATGAACAAAATTATATACTCAAGATCATTTTGGATAAATTCTTTTCATAAGATCAACAAAAGACAAAGCAAAGCATCAAGAACAAACAATAAGATCAATATCCAGGTTGATGGTAAATAAGTACATCAAGGACAAAAACGATAAGACATTGACACTGTAAAAAGCAGAATGTGTATAGAGCAGAAAAACATGACACACAACAACTGTCAAAATCCATGAATCATACAAAATATAAACGAATGATGTTCTTGTTTTACAAAAGAATATTCTGGTTATTCTCTATTAAAGTAAAATTAAAACAGATAATTCTCCATAGTACAAACCACATACTAAAGAGTATCAAGACTGCTCAAATCAATGGTCAAGTCGATAACTCGAGCTGAATGCCCAAATGAGGAAAACAATATCGAAATTGATATTCAAATTGATGAGTTGTGAGCAAGGACACAAATACATTGTACTTGCAATATTCTACAGAAAGCTCTGCATAATTCTGATTGGAAATAGTGTAAAACTGGCATTTCAAAGCTCATTCACTCACTCATTCATATTTCCCACCAAGCCCAAAAACAAGAACGTTCTTCGATTGTCAAGAATATTCTAGACAACAATATAAACACAAGTTTAATTGCTTTAAAATACATCTAACATTTGGGAAGTGTGCCCAACGAATATATTCATTTTAAACTAAATATTCAAAACCTTTTATCATCTATAAATTGAAGATCAATTGGAAGATGAAGGCAAGAGTTCAATTTACAAGTCAACCAACACTTGTTCAAGTAATAACAAATCAAAAACTCATCAAGCAAACTCCAGCTCTCTTCATTATCTTTGGATCATCAATTACTGAATTTTTCTTTATTTATCTCAAACAAGTGTTGAGAAGTTTCAAAGATCCCAAACACTTTTATCATACACATCATTTATAACTCAAGTCTATCTTTTATGTTAGATTGAGTGTGTTTGTAAAAATCCTTTAAAGGCTGAAAAGTGATTGTAAAACTCATTTCTTGGTTGAAAGGTGAAGATTGTAATTGATCCAGATATGATCAAGATGAAATGTGTGAAGGAGAACATTCTTGGTTCTGAAGTACATAGTGAAAATTTCACGGTTGTGAGGACTAGACTATCCCGAGTTGGGTTAACCAATATACATTTTATGTGTGATCTTTTTATCCCTTATCTACATTTATTTATCACTCACTTAGCATTGATCACATCGTGAAGTTTTTATTGTTATATTACTAACAAATAACATTATGTTTTTATTGTTTATCAAACCAAGATCATTCTTGAGTTAAAATCTTTTTAATACAAAAATTAATTTTAAAAAGGGAATCACAATTCAAACCGCCCATTTCTTATGATTGACATTGCTACTTCACAAATATCACCTTAAAAGTAAGAATTGAAATTCCTTCTTTACTTATACAATGTGAATCTCAAATTTGTCTCTATAAATTTTCAATTTTTCGGCCCTTTTTCATTTT
This sequence comes from Cicer judaicum, assembly GCA_037974835.1. NCBI lineage: Eukaryota > Viridiplantae > Streptophyta > Magnoliopsida > Fabales > Fabaceae > Cicer > Cicer judaicum. The sequence goes on along the minus strand of JBBPBS010000968.1, from coordinate 2,876,552 downwards.
CATTTTTTTCCTAACACTTTTTAAATTTATAAATATGACTAAAATTTAAATAAATCATTATTCTATCCAAACAACAGAATGTATTAATGAAGACAATGCAATTGAAACATTTTGAATTGCTTAAAACTTTTAATTATTTAGATCTTTCAATTACTTCATACAAATAGACCCTTGGGGAATCAAGTATTTAACACATAATAATAAGTATTTAACACATAATAATAAGGTAGTTATGATATTAAATTTGGAAATAATGTTTATGATATGATAGAATATATGAGTGTATGATCAATGTTAGTAAGAATAAAATACTTGACATTATTCATTTGTCATGAATTACATCATATGCAAGCTATTTTAGTGTCTAATGATATTTAAAAGAATTTAATAATATTTTAGTCTCCAATCAACCATTTTAGTGTAAAATGGTATTTAAAAGATGTTATAAATATTTAGAAGAATTATTTAAATCTGTATTCTATTGGAGTTTGTATACTTATTTTATTAAAATTAAGTATACAAATAATTTTTATTTGTTATTTAAATATTACTTCAATTAAATTTATTTAAAATAGTTATTTAAATTTGTATACTTATTTCTAATAAAATAAATATTCTAAATAAATTTAAATAATTATTCTTATTTATTTAACCGAAACAGTATTTAAATAATAAATAAAAATAATTATATAAATTATTATAATATTTAAATTAATATTTCTATTGGAGTGCTACAATTGGTCCACGTTTTCCTCTATTTGTCGGCTCACATTTTTGTAAAGTCCATTTAACATTAAGTGCCAAAAATAAAGTTTTTGAATATTGCATGGATGAAATCAAAACAAATATTTTTTAGAGACTAAAATTGAAAATTGTTATCTTTACACATACCAAACACATATTTAAATGTTTGGTCCACGTTTCTCTTTGAAAATTAATGTTTTTGTAACGTAAAGTAGTTACAATTAAAATTGAAAATATATTATATTTACAAATACCAAACACATATTTACACTTGAAGTTAAATATCAAAAATAAATTTTTTTGATATTACAGAGATAAAATATGAATAAAATATTTTACATATACTCAAATTAAAAACTATTATAATTACATGGACTAAAAACATATTTAAAAATAATCGTCAACACAACCCCGAAGATTTTGAGTTTGAAATCTACATTAAACAACTATTAACCAGACGTTAATTATTTACCTTTCAATTAAACTCCAAAATATCAAACTTATTTTCTTTGAGATTTTTAGTTTTTTTAAATAAATAAATGAAAGTAATAGAAATCAAAGTTGTTAAAATCATAAGTTGACTCGCGGGGTTGAATAATTCACGATTTTAAGTATCAATTTTGAGTGGATTCACATGTAAACTCGAATTTTGGTAAACTCATAAATCAAATTGAGTTTACCCAGGTGGACATGTAATGAACTCGATAAACTCAATTCAACCTAATAAACTCACAAGAAATTTGCAACAACTTTTTTCTGTTAATCTTTTTTGTTATTTTGCAATGAATTCAATAAACTCACGTAACTTTATTTGCATAAACTTGAGCGAAATCATTTGTATTAATTTATGAGTCGAATTCACTTGGATAAAACAAATTTATTTAAACTCTCAATTTTGAGAATTTTTGGTGGTAAAGATCCAACCCAACACGAAAGAGTCCTCCTTTCAACTGCAAAGTATTAAACATGATGAATGGGGTTTTAGGAACATATTAAGGCCTAAAGGTTTAACGAGGTGAAAAATTTAGGACATGTTAGAATCAAATATAACCTCTCTATTTAATGTTTTGTTTAGCATTTTTTCTTTTCTGAGTTAGGTTTATATTTTTGAGTTGTTTTTTCATTTCATTTTAATAATTTTTTAGCTTAACAAAAAATATAATCCCTCTATAATTGTTAGTTAGGTTCTATTTGTAATGATACTTTTTTTACCAAAATATTCAAGTTGAAATCTATGTCAGTTTATTTAGTAATTTTGTAGCAGAATAGTCCATGTTTGAATTAAATTTTTTAAGGAATGTTTGAATTTGAATGTACAGTAAAATCAATATTTAAAAATGGCACTGGACCCGCTGATTCAACCAGAAACTGGGATCCAATTCGGACTAGTTCAATGATGAAAATTGTTGGGTTAATCAAAATTAAGAAGAAGAAAAAAACTAAAAAAACTAGGCAGAATTGAAACAAATCGATATTTGAACCAAATTGAAGGTGTTTTTTTTGAAAACTTTAGATTTCTAATTGATTTTTTTTCCAGTAACATTTATTTTAAAAATAAAATAAAAATCATTTTAGTAACCCTTGCTTACTTTAGGTGGTAATGATTGAAACTTTAAGAAGATTGGACTAAATTACAAAATTGTGTTTATGTGAAGAAACAAAATTGAAAAATAGAAGAGATGGAAAGAGGAGAAGAATATAAAAAGAGAAATTGGGAGGAGAAGAAAGTCACTTTATTGAAGTAATAACATTGGAGTGAGTATTGGGAGGAGAAGGAAAATCTTGTGATTGCGCGGCTAATAGTAACACGATGAAAGGTAGAGCATATAGGTATTAAGACTATTATGGTTAGCATTGAGCTTAATTGAAAATTACTATTTGGCCTTTTTTGCAATAGTTAAAAAAATTAGTAAATTAATATTGTTTGAAAATAAATGCTCCATTATTTTAGAAAAAAAATTATGTTTCATCAATGCTTTTTTTTAACTTTATTTGTCATTATTTTTTTAATATTTTTATAAAATTAATTATTTTATTGATTTTAGTCTATAAATTATAATTTGTTTTAATTATTTATAGAGTGTAGCATTGTTTTTATTAATTTGTTTATTATCCAATTTAACCATAGTTCAACCGGTTAAATCAATTAAGCCAAGATTCAAAGCTCTCGTCAGTTCAATCTCCGATCCAGTTTTAAAAATAGAGTAAAATACTAAGAATAATCTCACATTAATAAGTTGGCTTAATTGCAGTTTTAGTCCCCCTATTTTAGCTGAATCGCGAAAGTAGTCCTCCTATTTTGTTTCTCTCCAGTTTTAGTCCCCAAACAGAATTTTGATCTAAAATTTGATGAAATTTCATTTTTTAAAACAGTACTACACCATTTATGACCATATATTCGAGGTACAAATGTTGCAAATGAGATCTTAAGACATAGTGTGACTTAAATAAATGTAAAAAAAATGAAATTTCATGAAGTTTTGGACTAAAATTCTGCTTAGAGGACCAAAATTGGGGGTAAACAAAATGGGGGACTACGTTCGCGATTCAGCTAAAATAGGAGGACTAAAACTGCAATTAAACCTAATAAGTTTTAGTCACAGTTCGCAATCACCTTATAATGTTATTTAAATAACGTTTCCAGCCTATTTATAAAAACAAGAAATAGTTTTGTAAGTTTTGCAAACAAATTTTTAATTTAATAAAAAACTGAACAAACATATTTTAAGAAGAATCAAACAGACTATAATACTTTTATAAACAGTGCACTATTACTGGATTCTAGTGCGCACCACTTTAGGCGCACAAGTTAATTCATGAACAATTATCTCAGTCACAAAAATTAACAAAAAATAATGGTAATATTTTTCACTCAACTTGATCCCGCTCCTTTTAATTTAGTTCTAACACTACATTTATTAATAATTATTAATATTTATGCTGTCATCATATATTATAATTATAATATTTAAATAAAAATGAATTATTGATCTATTCTATAATATCTATAACCTACAATAATCCTATGAAGAAATAATTACCAGTAATAGACATGGATTAATTTAGAACCGGCATGAAGACATGAATGAAGTTCCACTCCATATCCATAGTCAAATACAAACCAAAGTATCACAACTCACAAGTAAATAGAATGAGTAGATGCAGTAAAGTTTAACAGAACAGTTCTAGATCATCAGAGTGCACACAACTTAATTAAGCCTAAGAGCTTGAGCATGATGCTGGATGTGATCATCAATGAAGGTGGCAATAAAATTGTAGGAGTGATCATAACCAGGTTGAAAACGTAACGACAACGGAACATTGCCATTCTTGCATGCCTCTTCGAACTTGTGAGGCAGCAGTTGATGAGACAGAAATTTGTCATCTTCCCCCTGAAAATTGGAGCAATAATAAGAAGCATCAAGAATTCAAGAGTATAGGAGCATCTTTGTAATAACTTGAAACCTTTCTCTGTGACAAACAGCATTATATCTGGCCTATATCATTTTGATTTATTCAACTTGTTTTCAGAAACTTATTTCTCAAATACAAATTCAATAAAATCTGATAGTAAGGTAGCAGCTAAGATTCTGTCGCTCACGTTTACACCGTTCGCGATTAAAATAAAGTAAATACATAAAAACCACATGATCTTGTACCTGATCAATCAAAATAGTGGTAGATACATTGGGATACTTCTTTACCAAATGTGTGGCGTCGGATTCCTGCATTTCTTAACAGCTTATTATAATGAAATATATCAAGACTTAATAACTAAATCAAACATGTTAGTTTCCCCTCTAGTTTACCTCCCAATCAGATTTATTGCCAGATAGATAATTAGTGAATGCCTTCTGTCCCCAAGGACAATTTGTAGGATTTGCTATTGGTGCGAAGGCCGAAACTGACTGTAACAATAATGCAAGAAACCACATAAGACTAAAATTAAGTTATAATTCCCAATAAGAACTACAGTGTACTATCATAAAAAAGAACAAGGTAGAGTCCTATTTGTTGTCTTCGATAATAGACTTCTATGAACTCCAAAAATATCACCAGAAGAATGATATATTTGGTTCTAACTTGCAACAATCTTAAAGAGTTATGAAAACAAAATTTATGTGCAAATTGCAGCTCTAATTGCATGCATATTGAACAATAAACTAAAAATGAAACGAGTGCATATCCTCTCGTCAACAAGTGCTACACTGCTACTACAACCTTCTCCGGGATGAATATATTCATTTTAAAGTCTTGTATGTCCATTTATCCTGCCTCAACACTCCCATCTCCACCACACCTATTTTTTACTCTTACTGGCAGTATACTGCTCAAAGCATTGCAGTACTTATGGTTATAACGGATCAAGCTTTATTTTCAGAATGTTAGCCATCTTACAATCACAAATTATATTGAATCATTCTTTATTTCATCCACCCAACTCAAATCGTCAATTCTGCATTCCCATAACCTTGTAAGGTGGATATGAGATAGCTTAATTTTGCAAGTTGTGGGATGCAGCAATGAGCAATCTCCAGTTTTTAGCTCCAGGATATTTTTTTTAATGTAATAAGATTGCATTTCATACTCTATCGTAATCTGATTACGGTGTTTCTTTACAAGCTTCGACTTAGAAATTAAAACAACTCCTAAAATCATCAAAATAGAACTATTTCATCAGTATAAAGCATAGGCACTAGCTCTTAACTGGGTTTAATAAGTACATCCACCTACATAAGGTAAGAAACACAGACTTGTTGGTGTTGACCCTAGGTACAAACCTACTGATATAGAAAAACCTTTTGTTGCACAACAATTGTTATTCAGAAGCTTTTATAGATCACCTAAAGAAATGGAAGTTCCAAATGCATGTCCTACTCCTATCCTAGCTTAGAATTAAGAATTGGTGCAGAGAAGAAAGATGATAGGAATAGGAGGCAACATCCATAAATGGAAAGTCACCACCAACACTCTAAGCCAAGTCCTTACCCACCTTTAAGAAAACATGTGAAATCGTACTACAATCATTATACCATGAAAATAAAAAAGAAAAAGAAAACAAGGCTATTGATGAACTTCAATAATATACCCTTCGAAAAAACAGTAACGCCACCTATGTCCCCTGAATGGTAACAGAGGATTTTAACAAAGATACATTTAAAAACTCCGACACTTACCCATTTACCCACTAACTCTTTCACAATTTCACAAGACTCTAATTATATCTCTACTGGTTCAACGTATTGCAATTATTTTTAAGCAAAACAAAATTTAAGAACAAGCAATGCAGATGCAAAGAGTGTATAAACCAACATAGGTGAGAGGGAAAAATGCCACCATCAACAGACAATAAGATAAACCAACGTGCAAGTGTTGGTGACCAACAAAAGGCACGAAAGGGAAAAAAAGGATGAACGTGGTAGCAAAACTACGAGGAACAAGACAACAGAAAATGCATGTGAATTGCTTAAAATTAGAAAACCATCTTGTCAAAATCTGTTTCTGTTTTAGGGATTTGGTTCTATAGAGTACTAATAGGGATTTGGTTCTATAGGAGTACTAATAGGGATTTGGTTGTATAGTAATCTTGTTTATATATATCTGATGTATTGTTAGCATACTTGATATTTCAATTCAATAAAATATATTTCCCTAATTCTTGAGATATCTGAACCGTTCATTGTAATCAAATGGTTGCTATTTCTTTCTCTTATCTCTTGCAATAAAATAGTGTTTTCACTTGATATGCCCCCTATATATATATATTCAATTCAATTAACTACATAACAGGGTTTCAATTCTTGAAACACCCAAGTTTTGTGGCTTCCATACAGTCATATAGTCATCATTATTCATTTGCTATTGTTTTAATAAAGATCCGGCAACAAACAATAAGTACCAAGCATTAATTATCCAGACACTCAAAACCTCCCAAATATAACCGAAATTAATGGAATGGGAAAATTCTATTACAGTATCCAAAGAAACAAAAGATAAATACATTACTTGTACCCAAAATTCAATCAGGGAAACATGACCTCTAATGAACATCTTTCGTTTTCAGAGATTATCTTTCAACAATTAGATTGGATACAAAAGGTTTAATTTACAAGGTAAACTTTATACTCATCAAGACTACGAAGTATCCTAAAAAATATCTGAAATCACAAACCTTATACATCATGGAATATTTCTCAAACTGCTCTAATGCGATTGAGATTGGTAGGAATGAAAATACATTCACATTTCACACATAATACTAAGGCAGTCAACTTGCAGTGCAAACATATATTGATGTGAAGTATCTCAGTCAAGGAAAGCAATTAATAACAAATAATCAGTTATTTCAACAGCATAACCAACCATTTTAAGAACATTGCCAAGGTTTTCCATGTAACACCTTTGGCTATATTGAAATGAGAAGTTTTTGGTTTCCATACGATGAATACCTTGTATTTATCCAGATTTTTCAGGTAGATAGTTAGTGCGCCATGCCCACCCATAGAATGACCAAATATAGAAGCTTTTGATGTGTCAAGCTGTGGAAAGTTATCACTTAGAAGTTTCGGCAATTCCTTGACAACATAATCATACATACGCCAATTCTTCCATTTCTCTTGTGTAGCATTGAGATAAAATCCTGCACCTGTTCCGACAAATGTAAATATGCAACTAAGGTATCCTCTGCAAAGAAAAATGTATATTGCACATCTCAAGGTAAATCCGTTGTTAAGATATTTGATTAACTGAAGATTTATGTTTAAATTCAAATTTCACATGCTAGGAGGAGAATGCAAGTGTGGAAATTTAAGTTAAAATAATTCAGGAATTCAGGGATCTGCAACAAAGTTTCAGTGTAACAGTTTTGCAGGTTCGATCTTCACCCTCAGTAAAATACTAACAATACTAAGTATTAACATTAGCCATTACAAAAAATAATAAGATAAAGGAGCTCCGGTGCAATTTTGCCTATATACTATTAATCTAGATCTATTCTTGCATGTCCGCTCATCCACCACAACGTGTTTGGATTCTCTACAGCTGTTGTATGGTGCAGCAGTCATGAGAACTCTTTAAATTTAGAGAGTTGCCCTCTCTAAATCTAATGGTCGAGGCTTCTATACTATACAACAACGTACAATACCATAACACATCAATTGTTTTATAGTTATGCAATAAAATTTTCTTTGAGCTTAAGAAGCACATTTTAATCACAAATAATGCCTTTACTCACCTAGCTAGGTTTAGTCCCTCACATGATTTTCGTGCCCATCTGTTTCTCTATCACTTTGCACAATAGATCCAATCCAAGGTACCTAAACTATGTAACTTATGTCCTAGTATGATCTTCAATTTAGTACTAGCACACATCTTGCAAAACTTGCATTTCATATAAGTCCCAAGAAGTATTTATGTACAAGTCTGATTTTCCTATACTCAATAGCAAGGTTGTTAGGAGCAAGGTTGTTAGGAGCAAGCTCTAAAGCATAAGATCCTAAGATCTTACGCGTTTTACGGCGTGAATAGAGTTAGGGCGAAGGAAAGAGTGTCGTATGACCCAAATCTGTGAGGCCGCAGAGGAAGCGCGTGGAAGCGGCGCGCCTCGTCGCGCAGAAGAGGTGTCGTTTCGCAAAGCTCGGCCCGTTTACACAACTTCGACCCGGTTGTAAAACCCATGCTCTGGCCCGTTTTGCACCTCTCACCTTCGTATTCTGCTTGTTTCCCATAAAGAAAAGGCACGTGCACGAGGTTTTGAAGGCAGCAGCAGCCAGAAACTGTTTGTTTATTCCTCAGAGCCTTTGTTTGTATTCTGCTTGTTCTGCTCATTTCGTATTCCTCAGAGGCTCTGTTCATTTTCTGCTCTGCTCATTTTCCAAGTTTTGGTGTTAAGTCTCTGTTTCAATTTCTAATACTTAAATTAAGTTATTCAATTTTGTGAAATCTTAAGATCCGCTTTACGATCCTACAATCTACGCTTTTTCTATATCTCAAAGATCTTAGGTAGGATCTAGAGTTTGACAACCTTGCTCAATAGTCGCTAATAAGTGATATAGTTGAACAAGGATTTCCAAATGCATCAGTAAATCTGTTTGAAAGAGCACTGAAACCCAGGAAGTAAATAACATAGGAAATGCAACTTTGAACATTTATAATAGACAATTACTTCGACATAATTTGTCTCATTCTTGTTGGGTTTCTACTTATGGCAAGCTTAATGACTTTAGCTTCAGGGAATGTTAGAATATTAAGGTCATTTGTCTCATAATTTTTGTGGGAGTGGGCACGTACTAGTAGTATCAACATCGTGAATATTATCTATGAATCATTTATACAGTAAACTAGTGTGTCATCTTTCTCTCTTATCCCTCTTCCTTACCTAAACCAAATACCTTCAACAAACATTAAGTCTCCCTTTGGAAAGAGGGGAGGAGAGGAAAAGTGAGAGAAATCTTTCACCTTATTTGCTATAGTGTTTTTGAAGAAATGAGAAATAGATACATATGATTAATACATTTTAAATTTTGAGATTATTGTTAAAAAATGAAAAGAATTTGGAGAATTTATCTAAGCCTCTAAAATTCTCGTCCAATACATTTTTTCAGTTCCCCAATTTTGAACTATTCTTTTACATTTTCCCTTTCCTCCCGTGTTGCCTAAGCTCTCACCGCCCCTCCTTAATCAAATGTCAGAATTGTAGTGAACAATCATGTTAATATTCCAAAGGTCCGAAACTCAAGAGAGAGAGAAAAAATTGGGAAAAAGATATGGAAGGAAGCGATAGATAGATAGAAAGATACCTAGACCAAAGTCCCAAGAATCGGCTTCTCCATCAACATTCAAGCCTCCTGTTGAAGTAATTGAATGATGAATGAATCACGAATTAGAAGGAATAACAGAGAAATTTATAAAATAAAATAAAATAAAAATGAGAATGTAATATTACTTGGAGAAGTGTCGGGGACGATCAATGCAACGCCGTATTGGGAAGCGGCGCGTTGAGCGCCTGACTTGAAAATGAAATTCTCGTCGGTGCAAGTGAGACCAGAGAGCCAATAGAGAACAGGGAATAATACTTTGTTCTTAGAATCATCGGAGTGAGAAGGAGAAGGAGGAAAGTAAATGTGGAAATTCATTGAACAACCAAGGGTATTGCTGTAATGTTTGTATCTCTTATTGTAACCTCCAAACATCTTCGAGCTACTCAACTCCGTCACTGCTTCTCCCATTTCTTCTTCTCTCTCTACACTTTCTCACTCTCTCTCTCTCTTATGTATCCACTTCCAACTTATGTTATATACCTCCGAAGAAGATTGTCTACCTTTGTGGCGAGAAGTGCACCATACACAATCTCTGTTCAATTAATCTAACGTTCCAAAACAACTCACATGTTCATTATTTAAATTTTATTTATTTTAAAACATAGACTAATTTTCATCTCCACAGTGTGTGACCCATGTGCCTTCGCCGTCCCCCACACCTTCGTCAACTAAGCACTGTTGTCTACCTCATCATATTTGAATAGTAAAATAACTCCCTTTTTTTTTTCTTACAAAATCTAATTGAATTTTTCTTCTAATGACTGGATAAAAGAGTTGGAAGTTGTTATATTTTATCTTGATTGTATTAATGTTGTTATAAAATAATGGAGTAGAATGTTATTAGTTATACCAAATTATTTTTGTAGATCTATTTTAAGTAGTGATACTTATTTTTATGCTTTGAAGTTGTGATACTTACAAAACAATGCAACACGTTTTTTTAAATTCAAAAACATAGCAACACATGGTTCATTCATTGTTCCATAGTTTTTCTTTCATTTAATTATTGTATTCAATTCTTAGGTTACTTCATTTGGAAAGTTTGATCAAACATGTCATCTTCAAATGTTGATTGGAAGTCAAAGGTTGGTATGAAATTTGACAATATAGATGTAGCTTATCAATTTTGGCTTACATATAGTGCACATGGTGGTTTTGGAGTTAGAAAATATTATGCGAACAAGAATAAAGACGACACTATATCATCATGTAGGTTTGTTTGTTCCAAAGAAGGGGTACAGAAGATAGACAAGAGAGAGGCTTTGTTAGCATCCATAGAGCCGTGACTAGAACAAATTACAAAACAAGGACTTTACTTGTATGCAAAAATAGAAGTTTTGTCATCCATGAATTTGTAGAGGATCATAATAATCCTCTACAACTTCCAGAGATAACACACATGTTTCACATATAAAGATAACTAAAGTCCAAACATATGAGATTGATTTGACTGATGATTCTGGACTAAGGCAAAAGTCAATATTTCAACTTATGAACACACATGCAGGACATAGAGCTAATCTTGGATTTACACGATTGGATGTAAAAAATTACCTCAGTGCAAGAAGACAAAAGAAGTATGATGTACGACGAAGTTGGTTGTCTTTCACAATATTTTCAACAATAATTGTTGGAGAATCTTTTTATTTACGCATACCAAATTGATATAGAATAACAAATCACAAATATTGTACCTCTTAAATGTTTTGTTGTGATGCAAATATGGTGTTGGATTGCGGGTATTTTGTGAAGTTATGTTATTGGACACTATATATTGTAACAATCATGCTAATAGACCGCTTGCTTTGTTTTCCGGTTTCAACCACTATAGGGCTTTAATCATTTTTGGTGTAACACTATTGTGTGGTGATACAATTGAATCATTTAAGTGGTTATTTGATACATTCTTACAAGCAAACAACCACAAAAAATCAAGAACAGTTTTCACTAAGCAAGATCCAAGACACTGGATGAAGTGATGCTCGAGACTCACCATGGTTTATGCACATGACACTTATTGCAAAATGGAATTAAACACTCTGGGAACTTCATGAAGGGAGGAAGTTATCTTTTAAGATATTTCAAGAAATGCATGCATGATAATGACATTGAAGAAAATTTTGTGGACAAATTTGATCAACCAATACAATGTTCATGAAAATAATTGGATCACTTTGTTTATTATATTAAAAAAAAAAATGGGTTGCTTGTTATATGAAGGAAGCATTCACTCTTAGCATGTGGAGTACCCAACTAAGTGAGTGGAGGTCGAGGCATCGCCTTATGAAGAACACCTTAAGATTGTTGATAATTATGTAGATGCCATTGTTGAGACAAATTTCAAATTAATGTTTTGATGATAGTTAAACAAAAGGTTAATTAAGACTTTTAATTATGATTCTAAGTCTTTTAGTATTTGACATGTGTATTTGAGTGTGTTAAAACAAGATAGGTACCAAACATTAGAAAATGAAATTTTAGAAAGTAAAGAACAATATTCACCTCAAAATGAGAACTTCTTAAATCTGAAGTTGAAATTCTTAAAAATGATTTGTCAAATTTCATTAAAGCTAATGAAACCATTCAAAGAATCATGGGATCTCAAGTAAAAATATTTGACAAAACTGGTCTTCGTTTTGATAAAACTCAAAAAACCAAAATGTATGAAAACTTTTTTGTTCTTGAAAGGAGATAAGAAAAATGCAAAATTAAATGTTCATATTGCAACAAAATTAGACATCTAGAGTTTGCATGCTATTATAAAAAATAAAAAGATGACAAAATCAAGAACAAAAGGATTTTCAGAAAAGAAGAACAATTAGGAACAAAAGCAAAAAATTTCTCAAATTTTGAAATGAAAAAAAAAAAAAAGGAGAATGTTCTCCGGCAAATGTATCAAAAGGAGATCGTTCTGGAGCTTTACTAAAACGAGTTGCAACTTAGGTGTTTAAACCTTTTTCAAAACAAACCACTAGAAATTCCTTTTAGTCCAAGATTGGACACTTTGAGACAACATATAACATTAAAAAGGAATCAGATTTTAAAACTAACTCTTCAAGACCCAAGACCAAGTGGGTACCTAAAGTTAATGAAACAAGTCATACAAGATGGTTTTCAAGATATCAAGAAAAAGCCATGGTTCTTGGACAATAGTTATTCAAGACATATGACAGGTGACAATAATTGCTTAATGTCCTTTATCAAAAAGGATGGAGGATCCATAACATTTGGGAACAATGATCAAGCAAATATCAAAGGCAAAAGTACCATTAGTAAAGTAAATTCTGCCAAAATCAATGATGTTCAATATGTTGAAGAATTAAAACATAACCTTCTAAGAATTAGTCAACTCTATGATAATGGCTTTGAAGTTATTTTTCACATCTTTGGTTGTTATCGCTACATCTTAAACAACAAAGGTAACTAACTTGGGAAAGTTTGATCCAAAATCGGACAAAGTTGTATTTTTAGGATATTCAACAGAAATTGAGGGATATCGTATCTTTAATTTGAAAACCAAAACTGTTGAAATAAGTATGCAAATATTATTTGATGAGTTTGATGATCTTGATTTAACAAAGGCAGATGATAGGAAGGAAGAACAATATGGGCAAACACAACAGATTGTTCCCCAAGATAACGAGATTGATAAACAATCTCTATTTCAAACTCCTCCTAGAAGTTGGAAACTAATAGGTGACCATCCTCATAATCAAATCATTGGAGATATAGTTGATGGCATTAGAACAAGAATATCATTTAAAGATGATGTAAAAAAAAACATGATAATGATATCTCATATGGAACCAAAATCCATCAAAGAGGCAATAGTTGATCAATCTTGGATTGATGCAATGAAAGAAGAACTTCTACAATTTGAGAAAAATGAAGTCTGGACTCTTGTTCCAGATCCACTAGATCAAAAAATAATTGGAACTTGATGGGTCTTTAGAAACAAGCTAGATGAAGAAGGAAAGGTTGTAAGAAACAAAGCAATGTTACTTGCTCAAGGTTATAATCAATAAGAAAGAATAGAATATGATGAAACCTTTGCTCCAATTCCAAGGTTAGAAGCCATACGAATTCTTCTCGCGTATGCATCTCATAAACAATCAAACTTTTTTCAAATGGATGTTAAAAGTGCATGTTTAAATGGTTTTTTAAATGAACAAGTTTATGTTCGTCAACCTCATGGTTTAGAAAATCAAAAGAAACTGAATCATGTCTTTAAACTCACCAAAGCCTTGTATGATTTAAAGCAAGCTCCTTGAGCTTAGTATGAAAGATTAAGTTCCTTTTTGATAAAAAAAATGGATTTTCCTGTGGAAACATTGACACAACACTTTTTAAGAAAACAAATAAAAAGAATTTACTAATTGTTCAAGTGTGTGTTGATGATATTATTTTTGGATCAACAAATGAAAGAATGTTTTAAGATTTTTCAAATCACATGCGAAGTGAATTTGAAATGAGCATGATGGAAGAATTGAGATATTTTCTTGGTTTACAAATAAAACAACATAAAAATGGAATTTTCATCTGTCAAGAAAAACATATCAAGGATCTCTTAACAAAATGCAAAATGAGTGAAGTCAAAATTATGACTCCTCTCATGCATCCATCATCCTCATTAGGTAAAGGTTAAAATGGACAATCAATTTTTGAAAAAGAATATATGGGTATGATTGGCTCATTACTTTATTTAACTTCAAGTAAACCTGACATTGTTTTCGCAGTAGGATTATGTGCTAGGTTTCAATCTTCACCAAAACAGTCTCACTTAACTGCAGTAAAAAGAATTTTTCGTTATCCCGTTGGTACTACTGATCTTGGCCTTGGGTATAGCAAATGTTCTTATTTTGATTTTGTAGCTTATTGTGATGCCGATTATGCTGGTGATAAGATCAAAAGAAAGAGAACAAGTGGTGCATGTCAGTTCCTAGGAGAAGCTTTGATAAGCTGATCATGTAGGAAGCAAAACACGATTTCCCTATCAACCATTGAAACTGAATATGTCTCAACAACAAATTGTTGCTCCCAAGTCTTATAGATCAAAAATCAACTTGAAGATATCTCAGTAAGATATTCTCATATTCCAATATATTGTGACCATATTAATGCCATTAATTTATCTAAGAACCCTATTCAACATTCAAGGTCCAAATATATTGAAATAAAACACCATTTTATTAGGGATCATGTGAATAAAAAGGAAATTGAATAATCTTTGTTGATACAAAGAATCAATTAGCTGACATTTTTACAAAGCCTCTTGCTAAAGAAAGCAACCGTTCAATCAAAAAAATGATTAAAAAACATTAAAAAATTTGCTCAACATCGTTAAAATTGAAACCATAATATTCTAGTCATAACGGAGAACGTTCTCCTTTTTTAGCATATTTTCCACAAACAACTCAAGAACGATATTCCTTCTTCATCATCAATAAATTTCAAAATCAACTTCTCAACTCAAACGTCAGTTACTTTACAAAAGGTAACGGCTAGCCATGCTTGTCCAGCCACATCATTTCACTTTCCTCCTTCTCAATACTCAAATGACCAATCCTTCAAATCACATGCGTGACACTCTCTCAACTCACAAATCAACTGAAAAAACGCAAAATTGTTCATCTTTCTTCACTAAACAACAACTTCATCCTTTTTCTGAAAAAGTTCATCTTCTTTTTTCAAAAATGGCTCCCACCAAAACAACAGAACGAAACAACCCTAGTTCACCAACACCATCATCATCTCCTTCACCATCTCTAGTTTGTTCACCATCACCAGCACCTCCACATTCATTTTTAGAAAGACCATTATCTGATTACATGTCTTCATCATTAGAATATAGTCCCCCATCGATCACACTAGAGCGTCTTGCAACCATTCTTCCTCCATTGTATCAAATAATTTGGGTATATTTGTTAAATTATTGTAAGTTGATAAATATTCATGGAAGAAAGTAATAGAAAATCTTAATGATTTTATTCATTGTTTATTTTCTATTATGATACTTATTTGGATTTACCATAGAATATATTTAATATGAAACTTAAATTAACAAATATAATTCATGATGCTTGTATTAGTTATAATATAACTATGATGAAAAGGTTTGTTTAATAGAAATGAAATAAATTCTTATTTGTTAAAGAGTAGATGACTTACATGTTTGGACTCACTTTATGATATTTAACTATGATAAATTTTTATGGTCATGTTTTGTTAGCTTGTGGCAATATATATTTAATGCATTCAATGTATTATATCTTGGACTTTGATATATTGAAAAGATAATTAGAAATTTAAATTGAGATGCTTATTAAATATAGTAAAAGTTAAAATGACATAAAAGTTTGTGTATGTGATAATTGATATGCTTATTAATTGTATGTGATACGATTGACGAGATTAAATGACAAAAAGGTTATGGTTTGGTCATAGTTGGTCAACACTATCAAGGATATAAAAAGTAATCGGATGCTTGATGTAAGTCGTGACTTGTACCAGACCTGATATAACATAGGTTGTTGGAAGGTTAAGTTTGTATGCAAGCAATCCAAGTAAAGAACATTGACATGCTATTAGTAAAGTATTCAAATATCTTAAAGAAATAATTAACTATAGTTTAATCTATAGTGGATATCCTTTAGTTTTGGAAGGATATACAAATGTCAGTTGGATAAATCATGTTGAGGATCATGCTTCCACAGGTGGATGGCTCTTCAACCTTGGTGGATGTGCAATTCCTTGGGGTTCAAATAAACAAACTTGCATTGCCAACACCACAATGGTTGCATAATTTATTGTTCTGGCAGCAACTACTAAAGAGGTTGAATGACTAAGAAATTTGTTGTATGAGATACCAATTTGGACAAAGTCAATGACATCAGTATCCATACATTGTGATAGTCAATACACACTATCAAAAGCATATAGCCAAGTATATAATAGAAAATCAATACATATTGGTTTAAGACATACTTATGTAAATGATTTAATGGAGTGATATTCATAGTGTTTGTAAGAATTGAAAAGTATCTTGCAGATCCTTTGACGAAAGGTCTGACAAAGAACATGGTGTTGAAGACATCATTAGGGATGTGATACAAGCTCATATCTAGATAATCACAAATGTTGGAAACGTCAAATCACATTTGAGTAGCATCAAGTTTTGAGTTCAATGATGAAAGTACACTATTAGAGTGATTGAAGTACTTGACAATAGATACATCCCAAAGGGTAAAAGTACTTGGACCATAAAATAAAAGTGGTAGGATGAGGTCTCCTCTTAATGGATATATAGCGTATATTTGCTAGAATGTATAATTATGGGTGCATTTCTGATACAATCCACCTATATGAGAATGAAGTGGGCCGCTTCATAGAGTTCAAGAGCTTGACTCTTAAATTCTCACAAAAAGGATATAAGACACAAGACCTTATTAAATGTGTTATTTTTATAATTCAATCAATTGTACCGAGATTTCATGTATAAGTTATACATACTTGTTCTAATGAATGGTTGGTTCAAAGCATGTCTACCAATCTATTCGGGGATGAGTGAAAACATAATTTACTAAGTAATGGTTCAAATTGTAAGATACATTTATTTTAATTTTCGGAATAACGGACTTAGATATATTTTGAAAATGGTAGGGGGATTGTGAGGGAAATTTCCAAAATATATTTAGAATTCTCTAATAGCTATATTAATGTAGCAAAATTAAATAACTTAATGTATCACTTAGTCAAGTGGTTGCAATGCTTGGGTTTAATTCAAATCGATGTATCTTTTAAGTTACGAAAGGTTACAATCTTTCTCAAGAGTTGTTTTCTTTCACCAATTGGTATGATTATCTCCATAAATCAAATTTCATGTTACATGAATCAAATTGATGTTACACAATAAACACAAGACAATTTTCATGTTACATGAATCAAATTTATGTCAAAAATATTTTTGAGTCATTTCTTCTTTTATCTAGTACATGAGAGTAAATGAAGGAACTTTATTCTGTAATCTATCATTGATCGGTAGGCTTGATGTGAATGTGCAATTCACTTCAAGGATCCCAAAGTATGTTGGAGAGGATTTGCCGGTTAACCCGTTTGCATACAATATATATATATATAGATTGGCGGTGGAGAATCGAACCTAAAGGTTAGTGTGATACACACGCTTTGGAATTTATTTGTGCAACCTTCATCATCATCGAGTTCATTATCTTCTTGTTCAAGATTTGCAGCATACCCCCAACAAAAAAATCCAACATCTTTTGCGCTAGTGTATAATTTTTTTCTTTTTTTGCAATTTTTACAGTAGCGAGAAGAGCTTATGGACAATCCCTTTGGATTCTAGTGGTTTTTGCCACCTATGATCCGGGTTCACAAGCTCGAGACGATTTAATGTCTTACAATGTTCAAGTAGCATTCTTTTTTAAGAAGCCTGGGCGCATACCGAACACCCTTGAAAGATGGAACAACATGATAAAGAAGCGGAAATTTTTTTAGACGAAAATCTAGGAAGAGAACAAGGAGATCTCTAAAAAGGGGAGACAAGGAAGTAGTAGAAATGTTGAAGAGAAGACAACTCACTCTTGAACTCAAGACTATGCACGTCGTGTGCTTGATCTAGCTATTGTTTTGATGAACTTTCGTTCAAAAGGAAAGAAGAGAAAATAAGTACACGATAGCTATCAATAGCTCTTCCATCACCCCATAACGCACCCTCTTTGAAAGTCCTCTGCTAAAGTGCTCAAGGGGCTTAGTCGTGCATTTTTTCGTGAAAAGAGGAAGTATCCTACTACTTTATTGTAAAAAAACAAAAAAAAACATAAGGTAATAAAATTATTGTATCACATCTAATTTTCATCAAGTATTTGATGAACAACATAATATGATAAGTTAATTCAGAAAGTTATCATATTTTTTTCTCTCAAATTAAAATTATTGTTGTGAATTTGAGTTGGGTTGGGAATTAGTAAAAAAGGATAAAAAAAACAATTTATTGTTTTACTCATGTAAAATATAATTTAAAATATAAAAATTGAAATATAATGACATATAAATATAAATAAATAACAAATAAAAGAATTTCATTTTCAATTAAAAATATAATAATTAATTTTTAAGAATATGTATGTTTTTAATTTTTTAATTTATATTATCTATAAAAGTT
>JBBPBS010000968.1:2811111-2857489 GCA_037974835.1 Cicer judaicum | reverse complement strand
AAAAATAATAAAATAATATTATTTGCGCATCAAAAACATAATATATATCATGTCTATCTCCTAATTTTGAACATCCTACAAAACTTAAAAAATGAAAATTTAAATTGTGTTAATTATTTTTAAAAATTTTTTTGTTAATTTAAAATAGATTCTTTGTCAAAAACTTATATCATTTAGTTAAAATAAAAACTTGATAGAAGATATGATATAAAATATCCAAAAGTGAAGTCTCATATTGTCTATTGTAAAACAACAACAAAATTAATTAATTTAAAAACAAATTGATATCTTAACTTGCTAAGGATAAAAGTTTCTTTACCTATCAACATGAATTACTCTTACTTTAAGCTCTAACCAATACGTCAAATTAAAAATGAAATAAGAGATTAATTAAAAATTAATTTTAATATGTTTTTGGTCTTTGCAAATATGATTTGTTTTAATTTTAGTTCATGTAATTTTTTTGGCTTTTTTTATATCTTTGTAAATTCTAACAAGTTTTAAAAAAGTTATTTATGAATCTTTTTTAATAAAAAATGGTGACATGACTAATTTTAGATGAAGTATCATATGGTAACTGTGTAATTGTTGTTGACTAGGCAATATTTAATATTTAAAAATTAAAATTAAAATTCATTTTATTAACCCATTTAATTATTTAATTAAAAACTTAAAACTAATTAATTAATTAATTAATCAAAGACAGAGATAAATAAGTCAACTAATACATCTCTTTTTCTTTTCCCTAATTGCTAAAATTAAAATGAAACATATTTACAAAAATTAAAAATATATTTAAAACTTAAAAAATTTGTATTCGAAGATTGCCAAAAAAAAAATATATATCCGACTAAAAAAATGCAAATTTGAAAACAGTGTACATGTCTACATAATTTCAACATCATTGCATAATAAAATTCATAGATCCACAATCAACTATGAAATATGAATAACATGCACATTGGAACCAACAAATCAGCTGAAGATATTTAGATTGCCAAACCACTTTTATATGTTTCTCTTCTCCAAAATAATTTTCAAAAATTAGATAGCAACCGGATTTTGTTTTTATAATATTTCTACAAACTCATTTTTAAAGCTGATTTATAAAAGGATTGTCAAAAACTAAAAAGCAGAAGTGTTTCAAAAAAGTCCTTATTTTTGTTTTATTTTAAATACATTTTTTATCCTTTATTTTATAAAAAATTGAACTTTTAGTTTCCTCATTTGTAAAAGTGACATTTTAGTTTCTCTGTTAACTAATTCTTTAGATTTTTTTTGGTCTCAACTATTTTTTAAGATGTAACATTCTCGTTAATGACATGACACTTAAATTGATACTTGTGAGTTGGATAAAATATTTGTTATGTTATTATTATTGTAATTAATTTTATTGATTGTATTAAAATATTAAAAATAAATTTACTATTTATATATTTAAATTTTTAAAAATTTAAATAAAATGTTTAAAACTTATTTTTTTTATTCAAATTTAAACTAAATAGGTGGATAGATTCGGATATCGGGATGAAAAACAGATAAAATCGAGTTACTTAGGTGTTTATCGTCACTTTTGGATGTCAAAATATGATTTGTCGGGATCTGAGCCTGAGGAGGAGAAGGAGAGGGACTTAACATTTAGGGGTGGGAATAGGTCAGGTCAGGAAGCATATTTAAAATTCTTATTCACATTAAAATATTCTACTAATACCATATAATGCTCTCCACATACCAATATCAATGTACATATCTATATATATTAAACAAAAAATAACTTTTCTAACAAAATAAGTTTTAAAAAATCTAAAACAAATATCCTTTAAACCCATTTAAATAATTTTTTATTTTAAATAATAGATTTTTTTTCTAAAACAAACCCACCTATTATTATCTCTTAAACAAATATAGAACGACTACTAAGTGATTGACTATTTGAACGATTACCGAGTATGGAACGACTACTAAATATGGAATGATCACTGAGTGATTGTCTAATTGATAGAATTTAAAATAGGAAATAATATTATTAATATAATAATAAAATATATATAGGTCGACTTGTAGGCTTTTTTATAAGCCTGAGTCTGACCTATTTAAATAAATAGACTTTAAAAACAGTCTGAGTCTAGCCTTTTTATTAAATAGGTCAAGTCAGGCCATACCATAAATAGGTCACGCCATAAGCCCCTGACGGACGGTCTAGCCTATTTCCATCCCTATTAGCGCTTTACAATCAATATGTTGAATGTTATTAAATAAAGCAAAAAAATTAGTAAAGAAACATATATTTAGAAAGGCGCACAAACTTTCTTTTGCTAGGAAATATGCATTATGGTTAGCTTCATGTAAGATGTGAAAAAGAGAAGTACTCCAATCAGGAAGATAGATGAGAGAGTGTACTTCTTTCAAGAGAGGTTGAAGACTTGTCGGGGTAGATAACACACCTTTGACCATGTTAGTTAGAGGTTTAGAATGACTTTCAAAGATGACCTTTTTTAATCCCATATTATGAGCCACCCTAACATTGTGAAGAAGAGTCCAAACTTCAGAAGAAGAAAAAAAACATTTTCAATGCTTAGGTTGTCATAGCAATCGGTACAATAATTGTCATTCTCATCATGAATGAGTCCACCAAAGGAAGAATTTTGGGTAATAGGTTGAAAGACACCATAAACATTCACCTTATAATATCCAGATATGAGTGTTTTCCAACTAATCTCAGTTCTAGTATTCTTGTGTTCCCAAAACTCGAGGGGTTTACTATTCTCTTTAACAACCAGATGAACACGATGTTGAGTTTTAATATAAAAATTTTTGTACAAGTTAGAGGAGTTTGAAAATATAAGTTCATTCATATCCTTCCAAATTCTCCAAATGGTGACTTGAAAGTAGGTAAGTTACTATATGAACCAAGTAGGTTTTCCTCTTGTGATTTTGATGTTAACAAAGGTATAGTATGAGAATAATTTATTTGGAATAATGGCTTCATTAAGTGTGCGGCAATTAGAATAATAAAACCATATGAAGGTACCAAAAGAAGTTACCAGAGGAACACAGAAGCATACACATGTGCCTTTGAACATATGCCTCTGAAAGCAATGTGCCTCTGAAAGTTACAAAGACTGCCTCTGATGTTCGGGTCAGAAGTTTGGGTCAGAAGATTGTCTCTGATACCTGGGTCTGAAGACTGGATCTGAAATTGGGTCTAAAGACTGTTTGAAGACAGAATTTAAAGCATGCCTTTGAAGCCCTTATGTGCCTTTGATGTGCAAAAACTCAACATGGCTTTGAAGAGTTTATATCAAACTATCATTAATTCTTAAAAGATTGTTCAAGCCATGCATTCAAAGCTCATATTCCGCTAATCAAAAGTTGCAACACACTCAAAATGTTGCCTCTTATATGTAGCCTTTAATATTGCACTGACTTTGATGATTCAATATTGTGACACTAATTCTAAGTCACATAATTCTACCTCTAACTTTTATTGTACAAAAAATACAACATCTCACTCCAACAAGAAACTCAATTGCTTTGATGGAAAGTCAATGGCCCTAATTGAAATAATTCATTTTGAAGAAAAGACTTAGTCGGATCACAATTTCTAAATATTCAAGAACAAACCCGAATACATTCCCGCTCCAATCAGTCAAGAGTATGAAGGAAGATTCGCATGGATAATTTTTTGAGCACAATATAAAATTAGATACGATTCAAAATTATAATTGAAGGAAATCATTGACCAAGGTGAATAGAAGATATGACTAAAATATTATTCACAAGAAGATACGGTCAAATGATTATTCACAAGAACATATGGTCAAAATATTTTTCACAAGATGATATGATCAAAATATTATTCACAATAAGATACGGTCAAAATATTGTTCACAATAAGATATAGTCAAAGTATTGTTCACAAGAAGATATGCTCAAAATTTAATAACAAGAAGATACACTCAGAATTATTGACAATAAGATACATTTAGAACTATTCAAAAGAAGAAACACTCAGGATTATTCACAAGAAGATACATTTAGAATTTGTTCACAAGAAATAACTGATCCAAATTCTACAAAGACAAAAGTGAAACTCTAATCTATTATATAAAATAGATACTCAAGGATGAAGAAGAAAGTACAAACTCATCTCAGAAATAGTGATGGCAATATAATTTGCACCTGCATATACCCATCCAAACCCATTTGATTTGGGCGGGGAAAACCCACTTTGATTGGGTGCGGATAGGGATTTTCTTCGAAATCAAATTTCGGGTGCGGGGACGGGTTTGAGGGTGACGATATCCACCTTGCACCCATCCCGCGGGTAATATTATAGTAATTTTTAAATTTTTTATGCATACACATCTTAAATCTACTTAATATTTCTTTAAATATTAAAAATTATAATCTTATCTCTATAAAAAATAATTTTTTATTTTATTATTATTTAATAATTATTATTTTATCATATTAATTATAATATATATATAAATGGGTGCAAGAGTGGGATGGGAAACCCGAATCCCATTGCATACGGGATGGAGATTAAATTTAACACCTGCTATTAAACGAGTGCGGGTGCAGGTTTTCCTCAATTAGTCGGGTGAGGGGGTGGAGGAGGAAAAATCCGCCCCCGACCCGCCCTATTGCCATGCTTACTCAGAAATCCATACAATTCAGAAAAACTTTTTAGAGCTTAAATTTCATAAGTATTCAAAGTTCAAAGGTTTAAGTTCTAGAGAAGCATTTGCTCAAACAAATATGTTCTAAGTGTTTTAATGTGAGAAATCAATTGTAACTATCTGTTTAGTAGAACTAAAATGCAATTCGTTCCAAACTTGTGTAACCCATCCCGATAGTGGCTTTAGTGTCCTCAAACAATATGTGGTTGTCATATTATGTTGAGAAGACTTGACTTGTAGGGTCATGGTGTAGTTGCCTTCAACAATCTTTAGTTTTCAGGTTGTGTGGAGAAGACTTGACTTGTAGGGTTAAGGTGTTTGTTTGCCTCAAAAATTATGTAGGTGTTAGGTTGTTATCAAAAGACTAATTATTTCGGTCAGGTGCTGTGTAATTCAAGGATTTGAATTAATGATTAAATTCTTCTAAGTGAAGGGACTAGATGTAACTACCAAGTTGGTGGTGAACCAAGACAAATCTGTTTGTGACACTTTACTTTTGCACTCTTTACTTTACTGATCCCTTTGATTACTTAAGTCTACTTGCTACTACCTCTTAGTTAAAATCACCAAACTTGAACCAATTCTTGAATAAATAATTAAAAAGAATCCAACTTAGACAAACACTATTCAATCCAATTTCTTGTGTTTTCACCTTTAGTGACGACCAAGGAACACAACCAACATTATCAGTAGTGAAATTGCACTTCAACCAAGCATGCATAGTCAAGCTGAATAAGTGGCTCCTCTAATATGGATTTATGATGCTATTTCAAAACTCACACACTAGTTCACAATCATATATTATATGCATTATGGATTCATGATTAGAATTGCAACGGAGACATGTATCGTTCAACGTCATTTTGTGTCTCTTTTGCTCCATATTAGTCAAGATTTTTTTATGTGTTAATTTCTAAATGAAAGAACTGATGTTATTATGACCAGGCAACTCACAAGCTGTAAATAACATAGAATCATGTTTGCTTTCACTTTCCTCCACTTGGTTAGCTAAGATATCATATCTCGACTTAAGAAAGTGAATTGGTCTTCATGAACATAAATCCAATTCAAAAAGTCCACTTTTGTGGATGAGGGGGTCAAGTAGCTCCACTTTTAGTACAAACATCATTTGAAAGAAGGCATTCCAGCACATCCATTCACCAACTGTTATCATTTTCATATAATGGTATTGGGTACTCTGGTTTACCTATAGGGATCTAAGCTTGCCGCTGATCTTGGATGGGGCCACAACCAACAATTTAGTTGTCCTTCCAAAACCTAGTATCTTGACCATTACACATGGTCCAACCTATGTTACATTCCACCTTCCGTCAAGCTTGAGAGATAGCTCGCCAAATGTGAGATGTGTTGATGCAATGAATTATTACCACAACCATATTTGGCTCACATCACTTTAACTAATGTTTATTTGGGCACATTACAAGTTGTTAGGCTAACTTCAACATATGAAACATATGAGTTTTGTTAAGCAATGTCATGTTTTTGAGTACAAGTCCGCCTTCCTTCTTTGGAAAGCACACCTTATTCCATGATATCATATGACATTTGTGTTGTTCTTCAGTGTTTTCCCAAATAAAATTTTGGCATATCTTCTCAGCTTGAGTACATATGGAAGCCGATATCAAGGAGGTATGCTTTGTATATCCTAAGATGCAAGAGAGGGTTGATTATGCAAGAGTAATTCTATTTGTAAAAAACAAGTTATTAATCTTTTAACTAGTAAGTTTATTTACAACATATATAAATATTTGTTTTTATCACGTAAAATAAATATTTCAATGCAATAACCGTAAATTATATTTTAACTAAATAAAAATGAAAAAAAAATTGTTTGTTCATAAATATTAATTTAATATAAAAATATATCATAATATATTAATATTAACATTTTTATAGATTTTAATATATAAATTAAATTTTTGTTAATCTTTTTTAAATAACTTGTAGACCTTATAACTATTAATAATGTTAATTCCGTAAAAAAAATGTTAATTATTGAAGAATTTAATTTATATATATTATTAGTGTAAAAAAATTTTACACTATCAATCAATCATAATTGTTAGATCATTAATAATATTTGACTATTTTAATAATTATTTACAAAATCAGCTATATATTTAGAAAATTAAACTCATTATTAAAATCATGACACCCAATGTGTGGACATGATTAATAATATATCGCTATATTATAATTAGCATTTTAGCATTTCTTAAAAAAAAATTGAGATTTGTTTCAATTGATTTCACAAATATTAATTATAATTTAGCTCAACTAAAATGAGTTTATATGATTAATTATAATTATAAAAATAGATTATATTTATATAAATTATTAGAGTAGATAATGTTTACACTTATGATGAATAACAATTATCATATTGTTAAAAAAATTGATTTGTATGGTAATTATGTTAAAGTAATAGAGATAAGTGGTTATGATGTGTTATTTACATTATCAACGCATATAATGATCAATAGAAGTATCAAATTTAAGTTTTTAAAAATACAAATAGATTCATATAAAAAGATATAAATAAATCTTTTTCAAATTAATAATTATAAATTTTCTGAATTAGAATCTGAATTTTCCTTCAAAATTTTTGTAATAGAATAAATAAAAATAAGGTAATTATATAAACAAGGAGAAAATAACACACAGAACCCTTGGAAAAATACCGAAAAAAAGGGAAAAACATACGAAACCGTTTTCATATAAATAAAGTTGGGTTGCTTTCAATTTCACGGTTCACTCACTCTTACACATCAACATCAATAAATATCCTTTGCAATTGCATTTCTGTGCTGAGCATAGAAAGAAGATCGATCATCATCATCATGGAGAGTTATTGTCATTCTTTTGACAAACCAAAGAAGAACCATGATTATGCGGCGCTTCTCGCAAACGAAATAAAAAAGGATGGATCAAGAATCTTCATTTGTGATTTGTGCGACAAATCGTTCAGCTCCGGCAATGCCCTTGGTGGCCACAAAGCATCCCACAACCGCTCCAACCCTCTTCAACCTCCAATCAAGAAACACAGACTCACAATCGAATCTTGTTCTTTATCTTCTCCTCATGATCATCGTGATCATGATAATGATCGTGATCATGTCAAACACAAACATGCATGTGTTGTATGTCACAAAGTTTTTCCATCAAACAAAGCTTTGTATGGGCACATGCGATCGCACTCTCAAAAAGATTCAAAGGCTATTCAACCGCCACCAATAACAACAACATCCCCTGATTCCAAGAAACAGAGTAATAATACTTATGATCAACAAATACTACCAACTATTGATCTAGAAAAACATTTTCCGCCAAGATCACATAAAACCAAGAAACGATCCAGTAAAAGTGTAATTGATCCTGAACATATTAATGTTGCTCAAATACTCTGCGATATGTCTCGCAGTGACCCTAAAAGGTTGAAATTTACTACCAATGACGATAATCAAAAGAACAAGGAACATGTTACAATAGTGAAAAATGATAACACCGAAAAGAATTTATTAGTGTTGAGATTTAAGATTCCTAAACACAAGGAAGAGAAGAACAAAGAAGAAAAGAAGTTATTAATGGTGAGATTCAAAATTCCTAAAGACAAGGAAGAGAAGAACAAGGAAGGTCAAATAGTGAAAGAATCAAGTGATCAATTGGGGTCAAAAAGAATTGTCAAAGATTTTGATCTCAATGAGATACCAATTGATGTTGCAGATGAACAAGCCAATTGATGTGGCAGATGAACAAGCAAACTTAACGTGTTTGTTTTTCGTGTTTGTTTTTATTTTCATTAGGTCAACAATATTGTTTTAGGAACACGTTTCATGGGATATAGTTTTATACTTTGTTATTATATAGCTACGTATTGTTAAAATTTCCTCCATTATTCTCATTCATGTTTTATATTTTTCCTTTCATATAATATTTGTTATTCTTTTCACTTTTATGATTTGATCGTGGTCAATGTATCAAAATGCACATGTCAAAATGTATAAGTTAATTATCAAAGTAATAATTGATTCTTTAGCTAGTAATGTATAGAAAACTAACCCAAAAAAAATGGGATAGAAACTACATATATCTCTTTTTCTCTTAGTTATACAAAAAGAACAATGTTACAAATTAATTATCAAATTAATAATTGATTCGTTTTTAACTAGTTAAAGTAATTTAAACAATCAGTATAAAATTGATTTGGTGTTTAAGTGAGTGTAAATAAATATTTTTTAAAAAAATTTCTACGATTTGCCTAAAATAATGAACAAAGCAAAATACTTTAATAGATTCACCTTCATTGTTTACTCAATGTGCAAAAAATACTACCAAATTAAAATTAAAGTTTTTTCTAATATCACTAATCCCAATTTTTACTATTAGATTAAATTTTTACACTATCAAATTTTAGAATCGAAGAAAACTTTAATTTTAAATCAACTCCAAAAACTTCAAACTCATCATCTTCCTAATTTGCACCTTTAGAGGGGCCGTGAAAGAAGATTCCGTACAAATGGAGTAAATAAAGGTGTAAATAAATGACATCGTGAAAGAAAATTTCGTACAAATGGGGTATATAATGATGTAACTAAATAACATGTTGAAGCATCGTTTAGCTCATTTCTTTCTTTTCTTTTTTCAGAAATTACTTTTTTTTTATAGTACTCATTCACAAAATTACTAGAAACCTTTCATCTAGCTAACAGTCACGAAGTGAATTGGTGTGTGTCATTATCCATCCAACGAGGTGGATTAAACAAGTTTTAAATCTACATGTTCAGTGACCTCACCATTGTAATGGTTTCGCATTGACAATGTTAATTATGACTCAAACAAGAGTGTCAACCGCGATCAATGTTCAGCGCATTTTACACTCTACACCCAACGCGACGAATCAATTACGGTAATACAAGATGTGCAAGTGGAACATCCAGATATTAATTTACCATATTGGATATAAATATTGCTTACAGCAGAAAAAAAAATTGCACTAAGATAATCCATTCTATTATACAAAACCCCGGACAAGATCTGCAACCAACATATACTTAGCACTATCATTATATATACAACCTAGGATATACAATTTCGCCTCTCTTGCCTCAACCCCACCCCAACTATTTAGAGCCAAAATGGTTTCCTCCCAAAAATACTATATATTAATGATCAATAAGAGAGCTGACCTGGCAATTTCTCTCAAAAAATGTCAATTCAAGAGTTTTAATAGAATGGTTATGCCCCCCAAACCCCCCCGTGTTTAGTAAATTAAACTATCAATAAAAGTCAACTTGTCTTCAAGTGTCTTGAATTGTCTCAGCTTTAGAACCTCCAGAACTGAAATCATGGGGAAGAAATTCGGTCTGCTCTGGGAATATGGTAGCTGTCCCAGTAAAACCTTCTTCAAACTTTTCATTTACATTCTTCTTTGTCCGCTTTGGTCTCTTTGGTTTCTGGCTTGCTGGATCATTATTTAAATGGACGTCGCCCAGTTCATCATCTATAGGCATACTACCAAATTCATTCATCTTTTGAGAAGTCTTTGATCTTGAATTTTGCTTGTCTGAAACTGCTTTTCTCTGTAAATTGACATTATTGTTAGCCAAACTGAAAATTATGTCATAAACTTGCAATGTTGACCTTATGTTAATTGTTACACCAAAAATCCAAATTACAGAAATGTTATTATCACATTAATCCAACAAAATGTCACAGTTCCAATTATTTAAGTTTCTTCCCAAATACAGATCCATGGATATCTAATTGCATAGCAGATGTAAAATTGATCAAGAATAACAACTAAATTCTGCAGCCAAATGTGTGCATGCATTTCAAAGTGTCATGGAAGAAAGAGGTGTTATTTATTAAAATGTACCACTCAGAAAGCTTAAACATTAAAAGAGTGTACACCAAAATGCTTATACTCTTGGTTCTTGCAGATGAAAATCCCAGAAATGCTATCTTGAAGCATGTTTAAACGGGTGAGAAGAGAAAAAGTACAATATTGGATACGATAAGATATTAGTATGGATAGGATCAGGATTATTTTATCTTTTTTTTAAGATTAGGATTATGTCATCTTTTTAAATCTGTAAATTAGAACGGCTGATTTGAAACCAAAAAAAAAAGATGGCAGATAAGGATTACGATTACTTTATTTCTTTTAAATTTGAATTGGAATAATTGGAGTTTGATTAGGATTCTCTTTATTAATTATGACCTTTTAAAAGGAAGACTGGTATTAAAATAAACTGGATTGGTGGTATGGGGTAGGAGTGGAATGGAATGGAATAAACTAGTTAGATTTTGAAAAATGTATGTTATCCATTTCATTTCATTCCATCCTATACGACCAATATACGTAAAAGACCGTGTTAGTTAAGAAATTCTATCAAAAATAAACTTCCTTCTGACTTTCACCATAGGTCGAAATAAAAGTCTATTGTGTCTACATTCTAAACTTGTGACTATAACCCACACGGAAGTTCATAACAGATATCCTCCAAAATAGAAAGAACCAAAACATAAGTTTCCATGTTAAGAGAGTAATCCTATACCAATAAAGATGCAAGCCTCTTGATCCAACCAAATGTACCAACCCTCACACCCCATCTTACAAGAACAAAGAAACTTCTCGCTTTGGAAATTTCAGATAAACCCTCTAAATACTTATACTCTATGTCCATCTTTTTTAGATGTAAAGCTCATTGGGTGAATCTTCATCTTTTTTCCTTGTTTTCTTTATTCTTTTGGAGGAAAGGGGGATTGAATTTTCTTTAACATGACATAATATCACTTGTTTATTTTTCTTGAAATTTTTTTATAACCAATCTATAAAGTCTGCAATGTGATAAACAATTAGCACAAAACCATAACTTTTACTCAGA
Organism: Cicer judaicum; assembly: GCA_037974835.1. Lineage (NCBI taxonomy): Eukaryota > Viridiplantae > Streptophyta > Magnoliopsida > Fabales > Fabaceae > Cicer > Cicer judaicum. The sequence goes on along the minus strand of JBBPBS010000968.1, from coordinate 2,845,896 downwards.
TTCTTTGAAACCACTTCTTTATCTCTTGTTTTTTTCCATAACATACCCTACTCATCTGTTTTAATTAATTAAAGTAGAAGCGAGCTTCCCATTTATGGAATTATTTTTTCTCACTTTCTGAAATGCAACAAATCAAAAGCACCTAGAAAGGTAACTTCAAGCAAAAGGATGATTTATCATGAAATAGATCCTCAGTTGCAAACAAGAAACAACAATAGCTCCACTACAAACTTAGCAGTTAATTACCATATGCATTAGTTCAGATGAGATTCAAACACTAGACACCAATAATTTAAGAAGTACAATTATACCTTTTTATTACTGGACTTTTGCCCCTCTGGATCCACGAAAGCATCATAATCTGTAGTACTCTGAGCTGCAGAGTTTGTCAAATCTTCCAGAGATGCATCACCATCTTCATTTACCCGAATGCCCTTCATAGATGGTTTCCTCTTTTGCCTATCCTTTACCTGGAAGGATAAGTGAAGTCAGATATAATTATGAAGAGTCTCATATTGTTTGCAAATTCTGGAACTCGCACTTTTCCTTATTGTAAATACGGAATCTCGGTCAACAAGATTTAACTAACCTGGAGAGGGATTTCCTTTAATTTCTGCTGCAATTGGACATCATCCAGAAGCAAAGATACAACATCCTCAGGAGCTAAAAGATCACCACCAACAGAACCACCAGTCATGACAAGGTTCTGTACAGTACTTTTTTGACTTGCTCTAAGAAGAATCTTCTCTTCAACTGTCTCTTTACATATAAGTCGGTAAACAGTAACCTACAAATTTCAAAATACATATAAAATTAGTTTAGAACTTAAACAGTAAGCAAATCCTTTAGAAACTCATTGCTACATCAGAAGTAAAATTTGATTCAGATGGAGAAAGGAAAACAAGGAAACAGTAAAGGGACGGGTCCAGAAAAATATTATGCAGAGGCCAAAAAATTAATAATAAATTATATACAATTAATTTTTTGTATTCTCTGTGAGCAATTGTGGAGAATAATCCCTTGCACATTTAAGAGTTGTCTCTTCCAAATTTAAATAATATATATGTTGATAATATAATAATGTTAATTTGCTTAAAATATATAATAACAACAATAATAATCTTATACATATATATATGGATTTAATTTATATAACACCATTAGTGTAAAGATTTTTTCACAATCAATCAAATCATAACCAACCGTTAGATCTAAAAAGTTTGACTTTTATCATAATTACTTCTAAAGTCATACATATAGAAAGTTGTGAATTGTGATATGTTGACAGTGTACAACTTTTTACACTGACAGTGTACGAAAATTAACATCTATATATATATATATATACACGTTACAAAATTGTGAGGAGGGAGGGGGGCTAGGACCCCTGCCTTCCTGTCCATCCATTAGTCCCTGGAGCCAGTGTACTATCCAAGGAAGTCATATATTAGAGACTATTTCACTAGAGGTTTTAATAATTCATGCAACATGGCATCCATAATATTAACAGATGAATACACTTGGAAGAAGAAAGTGGAACTAACGTCTCTTGTCTGACCCAAACGATGAGCTCTATCCATTGCCTGCAAATCCAATGTAGGATTCCAATCACTCTCATAAAATATGACTGTGTCAGCAGCTGTCAAGTTGATACCCAATCCACCAGCTCTTGTACTCAATAAGAACACAAAAATATCACTCCTGCAACAAACATATTAAGAGAAACATAATCAAATATATAAAGAAATAATCATGTTCAGTAGTCTGACCAAAGTAGAGTATCACCATTACATGACAACATAGAAATTACCTTTGTTGGAAGTCCTTGACCATGTCTCTACGATCCTGAATTGTAGATGACCCATCAAGTCTAAAATACTTATATTTTCTGTAGTTCATATAGTCCTGCAAGAAAAATTAACCACTTGTAAACCGTAAAAGATGAAACAAAACCATCAAAGTCAGAAGTAACGAAATAACAAGTACAAGGACATGCTGCTTGTATAAATAGAACTTCACCCCTAAAGAAAAAAACAAAAAGGAAAATCATATCCAACTCATTTAACTGCTTTAACAAGGAGAAATGTTCAACTTTCTAGGTATCATCCCAAGTCAATTCCATGTAACTGTCATCTTGAAGAAAAATGAACTGACACCAAGGTGTTCTTGTAATAACAATAACTTAATCCCTCTATTTATCTGAGTCTGGCATATTTGAACACATTCGGACATAAAACAGAGATCATTTATACAATACCAATTTCAAAAGGATCAAGTTCAACAATACCTCCAAAATATTCAGCATCTTAGTCATCTGGGCAAACAAGAGAATACGATGATTTCCTGCCCGTAAGCGTTTCAGTAATATATCAAGTGTTTGAAGCTTCCCAGAGTCCTACATTATGCAACAGAAAATAATCAATTCAGTGCGATAGTTGAGAACCACCCAGTGTTTTTGCACTCAAGAATACCACTTACAGTGAGCAATTTTGCTGGGTCAAAATTCCGCATAGGTGGTGAGGAGCCAAAAATACTGTGAGTTAACTGCAGTGCAGGCTGTGAAACAGGTATATCAGAATCTATCTCTTGAATTAAATGATGAAGATGATGGTGACCGGGCTTTCTAGGCCCATTACAGTCAGACGTACGTGCAAATCCCACAAAAAGCCTCTTAACCCAAGGATCGTGTAAATCTTCAATCTTTTTATAAGAGAAGTTTCTATCAGAGCAGTGAGCACCAATCTATAATGAACAAAAAAGAAAAACACTCCATAATTAGTTACCATTTTGGAAAAACTAACGCCAATTGTTCTGAAGGAAATAACTAAAGACTGGACATTATTAAAGTATTATCACATACAGGGGGAGCTCTTGTTGGTGGGATATATGTGTATGCTGAGTGAAGAAGCCTTGCATTAGATAAAAGCCTATCCTGATGTGAAACCACCAAGCCCTCAAAAGGAGCACTTGAGAGCAGCCTAGTTGCAAATTGATTTTGAAGAAACTTGGTCTCAGATCTCAATGGCAGCATTAACATTCTTGTAACAGCTCTCACTGTATCTTTTTCAAGGAAATTACATTCAGGATCATCTACAACGTATTCTGTAAGGAAGTCTCCAATTTCATCAATGAAACTTTGTTCCGATCTCATCATAGAGAATAGTAGTCGCTCCATGAAAGAACCAGTGGCCAAAAATGCCACCTCTTGAGGAGACAAATCCATCAAATGGGTAAAACCGAAGTTTCCGCTTTTAACATTTGTTTTTTCTGAGAAAATAGATCGATGGACATTTTCCGGTCTAAAAATATTAAAATGTTTCTGAAAAGTTTCTCTGCAGACACCACGGCCAACAGCTGAACTGAGAGTCTCAGAGCTTTGCATAATCTCCTTATAGACAAGTTTTGGTATCTACAAAAATTAAAGGGAGGAACGGGAGAAGGAGGAACATGTAATTAGAAAAAAGGAGGATAACAACCTAATGGAGTAGGATATACAAAAAAAAGTCAATTTCATGCTTTGATAGAAGAGAGTATTAGAATTTAGTGTGCAGCATCTATGATATTTGCTCTTCATTCTTCATAACCTTAACCCTGCCACTGTCTAGTACCAACAATCGTATTTCATATTGTGTCTATGTTAGTTGTCTTAGTTCTCAGATAAACTTGCATATAGGGAGGAAAATATGAAATAACATAAAAGTTCAACACAACCCCAATTTCACTCAACTTTACTGTCATGTCTTCAGGAAAATCCGTTAACAAGTCTAATAACAGTTGTCCTTTGCCTACAGACCAGCTTATGGTCACAAGACTCATAACCAACCCAATGGCTGATGTATAATGAAATCTAAAATTAAAATGAAGACTTTCTAAAACATAAAGACACCAAATTGCCATACAAAGTAACATGTAGAAAATTTGAACATGGTCCTGACTGTTGACGTTTTTAGAATTAAAAAAATAAATAAATAAAAAAGAACCTTGGCTGTGTTGTCAATCTTGGATTGCAAAAATAGCTGTTCGTTTAAAATCTGCTATGCTACAATGTAATAACACAGCAATAGCCGCTATTTGACAACTCTTTGTACTAAATAGCATATCGCCGAACAATAAAGATTTATTCAAATTTTGTTACACTATAGCACAATAGCCGCTATTGGGGAACACTGAATCTGGGCCATGAGATGAACTTGCTTTGACTGCAGAGATAGTTTGGATAATATACAAGACAATTTTATGTAATGCAGACACTCCCTAGATTACACTTATGTGTTTTTTATTGGAACGACCTAATTTTATAAGAACTGGTGCAGAGAAGTTTGAATTTAGTTTACACACTTCTTTGCGATTCAATAATTCTGTAAACACAAGCCTTATGGCACCAAACATGCTGTTTAATATTCTACTTGTGATTCTATACTCTTAATAATATATTCATTTAATTAACTAAAAAACACGAGAAAGCCAGAAAAGAGAAAAGCAAATAATGAAGGTATAACAGACAAGGTCTGAGGAAGTACCTGATATGATATGGGGTTGAGACCTCCAGAATAGTATACATCCTCCAACTCTCCAAATGGAGGAGGTGAAAGGGAATTTGGAATTTCACCGAAGTAATAGTATGTGCTTCCCTCACTCCTTTCGAACAACTCTGGATGGTTGCAAACCTACCATATTTCAAAAGCAATATTTATTACAGGCAAACTTCTTTTGGAAGGAGGAGGCATGGAACACATTCCACTAAACGTTATATTCCAAAATGAAATGATTGAAGCAAAATTTAATCCAATAAAATGGAAAGGGGAATAAAAAGTAAGATGACGTGGACTATTGATCTACCTTTCTCAGTTGAATAACAATATTCATCAGATTCAGAATTTTCTTCTCGTTAAGCTGCCCACGATTACTATCAAACAGTTCAGCAAGAGATATCTTGTTCTTAATTGCTTTATAGAAAGCCTGCTGCCGAGAACTCAACTTGCAATGCACCATAACCTCAGTTTTTCTAGTCAACTCAGAAACTACATCTTTTTTAACACGTCGTAGCATAAAAGGTTTTAAAATTGAATGCTGTTTACCAGAGGAAAACAAAACAACCAAAAATTTGTAAGAAAAAATATAACAGACTTAAAACAACTAGCTAAAATAATTAGAGGCGATAATAAATATAAGGGTATATAGCTTGAATCATCACATTCTGAAACATCATCTATCACAAGACATAAACTATGTATACATGAATGTAACAAATATAAAAAATTAACGTCCTACAAAGGCAAAAACAGCACTGTGGGAATGAGGGATACTTTGGAAACCATACCAAGTTGGGGCAGGTCTATCCATTCACACACAACAACATAGACCAGCAGTACAATAATAGTTTACCATTAATGCAAAACCCAATGCAACTCTTCCTCATTCCACCACAAAGGCTACACAGGTCTAAATAGTGTCTACCAAAGGTCCAAACATAAAATATTACAATATTTTTAAACAATTTCAATATAATATAGTAGAACATCTTACTCATAGACTTACTATGAATATAACACGGGAAAGGAAGACCTGCCCCAACTTGGTTTACCATTAATGCAAAACCCAATGCAACTCTTCCTCATTCCACCACAAAGGCTACACAGGTCTAAATAGTGTCTACCAAAGGTCCAAACATAAAATATTACAATATTTTTAAACAATTTCAATATAATATAGTAGAACATCTTACTCATAGACTTACTATGAATATAACACGGGAAAGGAAAACTTACCAATCTATTAAGCTGGTGCTCATTCAAAGTACCCCCATGTTCTGCATGATTCTCAATTCTGGCATATGATTGGTCATAAAAGACTGTAAGATTGAAGTTAAATTAACTATATTATCCAATGAACATTAATGATGAATATATACCCTTTTGAGAACCACTCATTAAACTGCTCGTGGCTGTCAAATAAAGTTGGCATAATGAAGTGAAGAAGAGCCCACAACTCTGCCATATTATTCTGAATAGGTGTACCAGTCAGCAGTAGACGATTCCGACAATTAAAGCTGAGAAGTGTCTTCCATCTTATACTGTTAGATCAAGGGAAGTTTAATAAGTAGAAGAATCACAACACAGATAATAATATAAACTCAATTACGACCATTAGATATTTAAAATAACAGCATAATCAGCAAGTGCATTACAAATAAATTTTTTACACAATTCAAACCTAAGAAAAAATGCACCATGATTAGTTACAGTTTTCTAATAGGGAAAACATTGGTCAAGAACAACGATCAATAACAGATATTTATGCCTTGGGCAATTCAAAAACAGAAATTATACAAAACCTGTTTGCACTTTTGATTGCCTGGGCTTCATCTAAAACCATGTACTGCCATTTCACGCGACGAAAAAACTTCTCATCAGTTACTAATAGCTGATAGCTTGTAATGAGAATGTGGAATTTAGCTTCCCTGGTAAACAAAACAAGAGTAGTAACCAAAGCTGTCAGAAGGGTGAGAAGAAACAAGTGTGTTTGGAAATACATGGAGAGTCGAAAGACCTCCAATGCATAGTAATTTAAAGCTTCTCTCAAATAGATTCCCAAAGTCCAAAAGATTAATTACAAGAATTAGCCGACAACAAGGAAGAACCAACATATTGTATGCCTCAGGTATCAGAACTTCAAAGTTAGAAATCAAGACACACTGAAAATAAATAACATGTTAACACCCACCAAACATCTATATTATCAAGGGGATACCCCTTTTGATTACTATTTTTACTTTCCAACCCATTTTCTTAACATTGATTGTTGAGGTTTATGAATAATTGTCACTAATAGTAGTAATCCAATCCTCCCTCCCCCCAAATCAGGAGCTTTAGGGCTTGACATGTGGATCATGCACTGACTACTGTACTAAGTGTTGAAATTTAATGAAGAATGGGCAGCAGTAAGAATAACTCTTGACTACTTGGTTAAAAGCACTATTATACGGTGATAACATGTCTAGTGCCATCTCTCCAACATTTAGTCTAGCAGTGGAAATGTTCTATGTCATGGCGCCCTATACAAGATCCCTTTGGACAGGTTGCAAGGGCAACGCAGAGATCCACTCTACCATGCACTGAAATATATTTCAATTATGAAGACTGAGGACAAACAGAGATCAATCTCTTGACCAATTGGTTATTTAGCTCTAATACATGCTACAATCATTTCTTCGAGCAAGAAAGAATTCCTAGAATAATGGTGTAAAACAGACTCAAATGAATAAATAAGATAAAGTTTAACACACCACATCACACAGACCTTTTTGTCTTAAAGCTGAGATAATACACATTTCCTCTTCAAGCCCACAAGAGTTGGTCAATACTCGATACTAATACCCATATAGTTTGGTGTATGTTATAGTTAATGTCAAAATATGTTTCTGTTTAATATCCCTCAATATAGGGATTCTGTTGAATAGGAGTAATAATAGGGATTTAGTTATATATGAGTACTAGTAGGGATTTAGTTATATATGAGTAATCACAGGATTTGGTTGTTTAGTAATCTAGTATAAATATATCTGATGTATTACCAATATAATTTAATTCAATAAATATACTTTTACTCTAATTCTCAACATGGTATCTAGAGCCTATTTCGATCCTCCTTGAACGATATCACCTCTATGCCGCTGCCGAGTTCCCAACAGTTAGGGAATATAATCATAGTTTCTTTTTTTTTTTCCAACATTTCGACACGTTTCACTCGTTTTCCATTCAATTTGCTACTGCCACTATTTTTCGGCAAATTTTCCTGCGAATAGCAGTCATCTCCAAATCAGGTCATGCTTGAAAGCGCGTCGCCAAAAGCCGTCACACGCGCTACTAATCTCTCTCATGCGAGTAGATCTGCCGCCGCCACCATCTGCTGCCTGTCTTCGCTGCTGCCGCCATCTGCTGCTGCTGCCTGCCATCGCTACTGGAAACGTATTCCAGCAAATTTTCTGAAACAACCATTGTCTCTTCTGTTTTGGATGCATTTTCTCACTCTGCTGATCGATCATGGCTTCGTTTCATTAGAATCGTGTTGCTTCCTCTTTGGTGTTTGTCATGCAATTTAGTTCTTACTAATAGATTATAACAGTGGCTTTTATTCCCACCGACGATCATTCTGGTGGTGTCCCTTTTCCCACTAATGAATCATATTAGTGATGACTACTTTTTTCATTGATGGTCATTCTGATAATGTCTTTTATTTTCATGACTCACACTTTAGCAAGACAATTTGTCCCAGATGCACTGGCCCTATCTTTGTCCCAGATGTACTGGCCTTGCCTTTCTCTTCTTGAAGCATGCCTCTCTCTCCTTGAAGCAAATTCAAGTTTAAATATTTTGAGTCTCTGATATTATTGGTTTGAAGCTTCCAAATGCAGATTTTTAGAAGGACGGACCTTGCTTTGTTCAACTGCTTGCCATGAATTTCTCTCATGCTGATGATCATTCCGGCTATCTGGCTAGGTTGTATTTATAGCAATTCTCTCCGACTTCAAATGCATCCCTGAGTTGCCTTTCCATCTTTTTTATTATTGTGGAGCAAAACATTGTTTTCTTGTAGCAAGCTAAAGTTAAGCTTTAGCTTGAGAGGGAGTGTTGTACCATTGCCGCGTGGACGTTTTGTCAATTGGAGGAGGGAGTGTTTGAGTGACAGGAGTAGAATCACCAGGTCATTAGGTGGGGGAACAGATGGGCCAGAATCGCTAGTACCTTGTTCATTCGCCATTTCAAATTCAGCTTGGTTATCGTCTTCAGATTGTGAAGATTGACTATTACTACTTTCACCTTGAGCACTATAAGAATTCAGCGTCGAATCCTTTGTCGGTCTGTCATGTTCTTTGTTGTCATCATAAGAAGTCTGTTGCGGAGATTGTAGCCTTGCGTTCCGAAGTTTCAATGCGTGAACATTATCAAGAGCAAATTCCACTATTGACCGATGTTCAGGACCAAAAGTTTCAGGATTATTGTTAAGAACTCTCAAAGCAACAAGAGCATGCTGATGTTCTGAAAACTCAAGAATAAGCCCCTCATTTGCCAAGTAAAGATTGCGTGGTCATGAACTTCATTTTTTGCGTTCTCCAGTTCTTTGTCATGAGCTGATTTCCTATCCGTTGCTTCACTTCTTCAGCATCACACTCAAAGGGAAGATTACTTATAAAAACTGTTCTTTGCAAATCATCTTTTGTTTCCTTAGGATTTGATAACTTGGTTCTGCTGGAAGTTTCAGGCATAGAAACACCTGAAACCTTGTCAGACTCCTTAGATGCTTTACTATTTGCATCCTGAACCTTTCTTGCAATATCTGATTCCTAGTCAAAATCATCTCCAGAAGGAACATCGTCCACTACGACACCATCAGTATCACTATCATCTCCATGATCAGATTGTTTGTCAACATGCTCGACATCATCCTCAGTACCCAGTCAACAGCTATGAAACGAGTCCCAAACTATGATCCATTGAGTTTTCGAATGGCACTTTCATTGTGGCCCTTGCTTCCGCATAAAACTACCGCCTTTATTGCGGTTTCTATATTTCTGAAATCTTAACCACCTTCATTATGGTCCTTTTGCCGCCTTCATCGCCTTCATTGCGGTTTCTATTTCTTAGCCACCTTCATTGTGGCCCTTTTTACTGCCTTCTTTGCAGCAACTTGAGATTTCTTTTTGGCCTAATTTGCACTCCATATAACTCCTCCCGTGACAACCTTGCAAATCTTCTAACTAAAGGGCTGAACAGTAGCAACTTTGAAAGAATTGTATTCAAGCTAGGAATGGAGAACACCAATTCACCAGCTTGAGGGGGAGTGTCAAAATATGTTTCTGTTTAATATCCCTCAATATAGGGATTCTGTTGAATAGGAGTAATAATAGGGATTTAGTTATATATGAGTACTGGTGGGGATTTAGTTATATATGAGTAATCATAGGATTTGGTTGTTTAGTAATCTAGTATAAATATATCTGATGTATTACCAATATAATTTAATTCAATAAATATATTTTTACTCTAATTCTCAACAGTTAAAAGCAAAAACACTCCTGAGATATATTTTTCCTCTTTTAATAGCATCTAGATTCCACATTGACCCACCATCTAAGGTTGGATTTTTTCCTCAAAGAAAAACATGGTTGGATTTGCACAATAGTTTCTTTCCGTTCCCACAACCAAACATTAGAATCTGAAACAAAAATATAGTAAACAATATCTTTTTTCATCCCCACAATCACAACCTTGCATTGAGTTTAAGTCTTCTACTTTTATGGAACACATCAACACCGTTTCTCAGGAGTTTGTGCTATCAACAAAATATATATTTCTGGTGTTCCAAGCTACCATAGTAATTTCAGCTATGAAAATTTTCAGAAACATCAACCTAGGAATATAACTATCATCTAGCCGAGAAACAAATTATTACTGCCACCAGTTTTTTCAAGGAAAAAGAAATGCGTCAGAGATTAACATTACCTACGATAAAGATCCTTTGGGTTAATACTTTTCCTAAGTACTGTTCTCTCTGAAAGCCCTCCCCAATATGGAAGTCTTTTGAGTTCAGGACAGAAGCGCTCGAGTTCCTCATTCCAATTGTTTAATACAGAAGCAGGTGCAACAACCAGAAAAGGCCCCCATATGTTTTTCTCCTGCATGAGACACACAAGTTAAAATCATGTTGCAAGATCCACAAAAGACCAAATTTGAATAGCTTACCTCAGCTAAATGGGCTAAAAAAGCCATAGCCTGTATGGTTTTTCCAAGTCCCATCTCATCGGCAAGTATACCATTTAAACCCTGGAAGATGACAAAAACATTCAAATTAACAACACAAAAGAGGGGATATAACGGAACAAGAAACAAATAAATAAAATCATGAGGAAATTATTTTGGATTGCTCCAGAACCTGCTCATAACAATTAACTAGCCATTGGAGACCTTTCAGCTGGTATTCTTTTAGAACACCTTTAAATAATTCAGGTGTTTGAACTGTGGATGCCACCGGCATGGTTGATCTGTAATGTTACAACACAATATTTAAGCAGACATGCTATTGCCAAACTTCACACTCCTCAATAACATCAAGTTGAAAAATACATAAATATGCAAATACACATTTATATATGACCATGTAGTGTGCATTTTATACATCCATGTAACAAGAGAGAGAGAGAGAGAGAGAGAGAGCTCACGGGGTTTGTAAATCAATGTTACTTGCTCCTGCAACATCCTGCACAAGTGAATCAGCTTCACCCACCTGGCGCAGCCTCAAACATTCATTGTCAAAAGCACTAGTCAACTTTTTCTGCTTAGAGACTGCTTCTTGAGCAGCCTTCAAAGCTTCTCTCTTCAATTCAGCTTCTTCTGGATCTTCCTCCTCTATAGGCCTGGCATCAGATGAGTCGAACAATGCATCTTGATCATTTGTTTTTTCCTCCACCACAGGTAAAGCTTCCGAAGATAGTAAATCTGACTTGTTCTGCATAAAGTGACTGTAGAGCTCAGTTTGTTGTATGAGAAAATTAAGCCTTTGCTGCTGTCTCTTAGCTTCTCGGAGCTCCTGTTCACGTCTCAAAGCTTCAGCAGCTTCTTTCTCCTCTCTTTTCCTCACTTCAGCCTGTAATGAATCATATTGTAAAGTTACAACAAACTCAAGCCAACTGTAAAATTGGATGTACACATGTGTGACATTTGCACATTCAACAATAAATCTAAGAACAAATTATGAGATATGCAGGCCTACCAAAAACACCATCCTTTTCTATCAGAAATAACAGGGTGCAATATACTACCAAATAGAGCATAATGCTTCTCATCTGAGTCTCCAATGTCATCTAAACTGAACAGCTTGAAAACATAATTTGACTTGGTATAATGTAGATCCATCATTTCTAGATAAATATAAAGATTATCTTATGCTACCGTTTCAAAAGTTTCATTGATACAGCAAAATACAAACAATGGTAGGCAGAACTAACAAAATATGCATATGGAAGCAAATCAACAAAATCAATAAACTTCACTAAGGAATTAAAAAGTACCATCTCTTTATCTATTCGTTTCCAGAAGAGCAACATGTCTCTAGATAGTTTCCGGGTCCGAATGCTAGCACCCCTATTCCATTTAAGTGATCTGCTAACTTTCATTCTAACCTGCACAAAAATATATTCAAAACAGTTAAAATACAGAAATCCAAAAATTCAAAACCAACAGCATAAGCTTTGAACTATATAGCTAAAAACAAAAATTCAATGTGTGTAGGGGGATAGCACATGCCTCTCTTTGACAGTACTCTGAGCACCTCTTGGCATCAATGAGTTGCTTTCGATGAAAAGTAGTAAAATTCCTGTGATGCTTTGGTATGTCTCTTCTTACAATGTTTACCCAAATCTTTCCAATTCTATCTGTTTCCTCTTTCTCAATCGAAGCAGGATCTTTCTTTACCTTTATCTTCTTGGGTAGGCTTCGCTCAATGATCTGAAACATTATAACTCAAAACTGAATTTAAAGGAAAAAGAAAGAGAATAAAGATAAAAAAGAAAAGAATCATAATCCCAACTAATGCATACCTCATAAGTGTCACCTTTTTCCAAAACCTTTACGTAATAAACCTGCAACACACCACCCTCAGACAAAATAGACCGCTTTATGCTTCCCGCAGCCCCCTCCGGAATGGATGAATTCAAACCAATATCAGACACATTTAGACTGAATTTATGAGGTGAATTAGAAGCTGACAGGGCCTTAATCCGTGCCTGAAGCGAGTCATATTGAGATAGTGGTTCCCCCATGCCTGCTCGGTTTCTATTGCCTAACCTTTTATCGGCAGCCATCATCGCAGCCAAGGACCCCAAATCCAAGGTACCCTTCAAGTAAAATTCATCCACGTGGATATCTGAGAAGCTTGGAAGGTTCAGTGTTGTAGCCAGCTTATCATAAACAGGAGGAATCTTATATGTGATACCATCTCCAATTTCTAAAATAGAAGGTTCATACATAACCCTGCAAAATGTTTAGAAAAAGGAAGGTAATTTGTGACCTAAAAAATTATTCACTACTCAAAGACACTATGAAGGCAACAGAACATGAAAACAAACCTATCAGTGCCATTCCGTGGCACGATAACTGCATGACGGTGGTTTCCATGTTTCTGAGAATTTGAGTTATATAACCATTCAGATAAAGTCTCAGCAGCATTTAGTCCTCCCCGGAGATCGTTCCCTAACTTCTGAGCTTTTGATCCATTGTTACTTTTGACAAGTGGGACAGCACCCCGGTTTTGGGCAGGACTAGAAGAGGCATCCTTAGACCTCCTCTTGTATTTCTGAACATGATCACCCAGCATTGATCGATATCGCCCCTCTGTCATGTATGTCCCGTAAAAACTTTGTTTGTCCTCATCATCACTGTTTTGAGACCACACCCTCTTCTTCTTCGAAAAATTCGCCTCCTTTACATGCACATTCCCGTTACTGTGATTTGCTATTGCCCCACCACCTGTTTATTGAAGCATCCCAAAGATACATAGAATAGTATACTTATACAACTTATACACAAGTCAAAACACTTAATTCAATAAATAAATAAATAAAACAGTCACACACCATCCAACAGTAAACTTTGCCACATAACCACTATTCATAAGCATTGTAATCCAAATATGTAATACGAGCCACTTATTGAAAACACAATACAAACAAAAAGACCAAATAAATTAAAAAGCGTAATGTCTACCTCGGCTATCTCTGCTTTCTTCATCCTGACTACTATTCCCATAATAATCAAAATCATCATCTTGTTGTGGAAGTTGAAAGTTCATCAAAGGCTACAAAAACAATGCAATCAGAAAGAGAGAAAGGAAAGGGAAAAAATACCGAAACACAACAAAGTAGTAGAAAATATTTATATATTTGTTCATTATAATGTACATATTCAATCAACCAGAAAAACTGAATGGAAGAAAAAATTAAAAAAAAAAAAAAAACATGCAGAATCTCCAATCCACGTAACAATGGTGAAAAGCAAAATAACCACACACAAAAAATCAAAGAAAAAAAGAGGGGAAATCCAATGCGACGAACCTCAAGATTGAAGAGAGTGGAGTAAGAAAGGGAGTGATTGGATTTGTTAGTGTGATCCATGCGCTAATTTGAAGGTGGCGATTAGCGAACCCTAATTATCTGAGAGAGAGTGGAGCGAGAGAAAAGGTTTTTGAGGAAAGAGAACAATACTTAACCCTAAAAGGAGTGGGAGAGAAGAAAGGGAAGAAGGTAACGAAAGTGTGCGTAGGATAAGGCGTGTTGTGGAGAGAAAGAGAAAGATCGTAGACGAAGGCGGTGTGTGAAGCACGGGTGCGTACTAACATGCGCGGGGTGGGTGTCATATTCGTTTAACGTGCGCCTATGGAGTCTAATTTGTTTTTTTTGATCTTGCTGATATATATGGGGAGTTTCCAATTTGCCTAAGATGATCCGATGGTATAGTTTCAGATTGCGCGCTATTGAGCTGGCAGTTAACCGGTTGCCAAAGTGTTCATCCCACCCAATTTTAGTATTTTATAATAGACATGATTTTTTTTAATTTTTTTTACACGAGAATGAGAGAATGAGAAAAAATAAAATAAAAGCAAAAAGAAAAAGAATTGGACTATTAGGTCCTTAAAAAAAAAATAAACTCATAGTCTCATGCAAAAGAATACAAGATAATCTAAAAAGAGTCACATGAACTATAATTACGGAACAAGTATTTGTTTTTGCAAAAGATTCAATCTTTTTTATATAATCTTCTATGCTTAACATATTTGCATAATGATGGTAACGAGTTTTTTCTTAGTCACGAGTTGAACCACGTGAAACGAGTATGAGAAGCAAATAACTCTCCTATACCTTGTTTGCCAACACAACTTCACACCAACAAAAAGTGCTTGATTTTCAGCATGTTCGGCCACCCCACAGTTTCAAATAAGCCAAATTGGAAATTGTCATCGTGATTTCGCTTCAACCCTTCAAAACTTGTTATCCCTGAATTTGTTAACACACTACCATCAAAATTGAGAACTACAATATCCATATAATCTTTTCTCCAACAAACCTCACGAATTTGTCGAGGGGATGAAGAAGGATGGTCACTAAAAGTCACTTTAGCAATATGTACTCGAGCGGAGACTGCAACAATAAAAGAATCACTCAGTGGTGGAGTCCCTTCAAAAATTATTTTGTTTCTTGATATTCAATAAAATGGACGGAGAGGGGAAGGAGTTATGAAAAGTTTGCTATAAGAAAAATTAAACACTAGCCAAGGTTTGTAGTTTCCAAATCCCGTTCCATGTATCTTGAAAGGTCATGGTGTTGTTACAAGAGAAAAGTCATTTATGCTCACTCTTAGCTGAATATTTTTTGTCCAAACTTGCCTTCCAAACCCACATGTCATTAATGGAATCAAAAAAATAAGGCTTCATATCCTTAATTGTCGTAATAGTCACAAACGGTAGAATGGAAGTCCTGTCATCAATTTTGCTTATACCATTTACCTAAAGATCTTTAATTTTCAAATACAAATATTTGGGTGCAATATCCTAAACAATGTCGTAGAAGGATGTCGGGGTAACCCACGATTTAAACCATATATTTGTATCACCATCACCTATTTTGAAAATGTGGTTTAAGGTCTTTGACATAGATCTTCATGTGGGCGAACCATACGTTGATTTATCTAAGACAAAGTCACCCTTTCTTAGATACTTGTCGGACAATAGAGAGACCCAAAGCTTATTTTTCCCTTTGTAAGAGACTCCACACAAGTTTACCCAATAAGACCATATTTTGAAATTGAGATGTGTGGATTCTTAAGCCTCCCACATTTTTTGGACGAGCAATTTCCTTCCAACTCACCATATGCATGGATTTATCATTAGTACCATGCCAAAAAAAAAAACTATTCATTGTATTATCAAGTTTTGCACAAACAAATTAGAGGAACCATTGAATTTGCATGTTATAAGAGGGTATAGATGTGAGAACATCGTTAGCCAACATAACTCTACCTGGTTTATTCAAGATTCTACTTTTCCAAGTTGTAAGCTTTCTTGCAATCTTGTCATAAACCTTTAAGAAATCTTCTTTCTTAATGCGGCCATAACAAAGTTTGAATCTCAAATACTTCTCTAACATGTCGGTGAACTTGATACCTATGAGATGCTCGAGATTCACTTTAGTGGATGGGCACACTCATTTGGCTGCATAAGTCCTTGACTTGTCAAGACTAACTTTGAAGACCTGAAAAGGAACAAAAATATTTAAAAGGTTATAAATAAATTGTGTCTGGGAAGGGTTTGCCTTTGCGAACAAGAACGTGTTATCAACAAAAAAGCGGTGAGAAATCTTAGGGTCGTCTCCAATAAGCTGAAGTGGGTGCCAATTTCCCTCATTGATCGCCCAGGTGATAAGGTGTCCTAGTCTCTCCATATAGAGGAAGAAGATATATAGTGATAGAGGATATCCTTGGTGTAGGCCACAAAGAGGCTGAAAATGATTTGTTTTATTCCCATTTCGAAGTAGAGACACTGAAGTAGTTGAGATGTTGCTCATGATCAAACAAATAATCACAGCTAGGAACCTAAAATAGTGGAGGGTATTGTTGAGGAAAAATCCCAAATTAAGTGTTTTAAGGATAAACAAATAGTTAATTGATCATTAATTATGATTTTTATCATATTGATATTTAACTTGTGCTTTTGAGTGATTTATTCAAAGATAGGTGATCAAATATATTCATCAAATAGTTACATGTCTCTCCATGAAAGAAATCAAGAATGTCATATCTTACATTTTACTTAAAGTTGTTCTTGCAAAAATCCTCAAGCTCAATATCAAAATGAACTGAAGAACATTATGGATGTTCCCTATTAAGGACAAAGTCAAGACATATCATTTTCTATAGTCCAAACCATAAGTTAAGAGTATCAAAATTTCTCAAATCAATGGTCAAGCCCATAACTCGAGTTGAAGGCCCAAAAGAGGAAAACAGCCTACATATTAATGTCCATATTTATATCTTGATTGATGAGTTGTGAGCAAGGGTAGTAAGGACACAAATACATTGTTGTTACACCTTTATGCAAAAAGCTCTACATGTTTTTTAGCTAAAAGACTGACATATCATATCCCACTCACTCATTCACGTTCTCCGTCAAACTCGGAAACAAGAATTTATTGAGTTTATCAAAGAACAATTTGGACAAAATAGAACACGTGTTTAATATACTTCAATAAAAACTAACCGCTAGTTAAAGTTCTCTAACAACTATATTCAAACTGATATAAGTCTTTCAAACCTTTCTTTTTCTATAAAAGGGACATCAAGGAGAAAACAAAGGCAAGAGTTATGAAGGCAATCAATCTACATTTGATTATTCATACTCAAGTAACAAAACTCTTATCTTAAGCAAAACTTCAGCTCTATCATTATATTACAGGATTATTTTATTGAGCTCTTGCTGATAATCAATCTCAAACAAGTGTTGAGAAATTTTTAGATCATAAACACCTTTATCATACACATTATTTGTAACTCAAGTCTATCTCATAGGTTGTGAGGACTTGATGTAGCCCACCTTGGGTGAACTAAAATACATTTTTGTGTGATATTTTTATCTATATCTTTATTTATTTTTCATCATTAATCACCTAGAACTAAAAAAATAAAAAATGAATGAAGCTAGAGGAATGATAGGTTCATTACTATACCTAATTGTTAATTGACTAGATATTGTCTTTGCAGTAGGATTATGTGCTAGATTTCAATCTTTATCTAATGAATCTCATCTAACTGTTGTAAAAAGAATGTTTCGATATCTTGTTGGTACTATCGATCTTTGTCTTTGGTATAGCAAGGGAACATACTTTGATTTTATAACCTATTGTGGTGTTGATTATGATGGGGATACAAATGAAAGAAAAAGTATAAGTGGTGCAAGTTAATTTCTTGGAGAAACCCTGATAAGTTGGTCATGCAGAAAACATAACACAATTGCCCTATCAATAATTGAAGTTGAATATGTCTCAGTTGTAAATTGTTGTTCTCAAGTCTTATGGATCAAAAATAAACTTGAAGACTTTTTTGTAAGTTACATAAATGTTCCAATTTACTGGATAATACAAGTGCAATAAATTTGTCCAAAAAAAAAAACATTCAACACTCAAGATCAAAACATATTGAAATAAAACATCATTTCATTAGATATCATGTTAACAAGAAAGATATTGAATTAATTTTTTATGACACTAAAAATCAACTTGTTGACATCCTTACAAAACCTCTAGTGGAAGATAATTATGATTTTATTAAAGGAAAACTAAAAATGATAAAAAAAAAATTCAAATAATTGCTTTGGAAAAATCTTACGAGAACGTTCTGGTCAATATGAAGAACGATCTTCATTTCCTTCTCCTTCGTATCTTTCTACTTTCTTCAAAGTATCATTTTTTTTTTAAAAAGGAGGAAGAAAGGACTAAGTAACGACTTTCTCCGTCTCTTATTTTCTTTTCCAAAAAATGGCTACTTTTAGCCTTTTCATACCCTATTTTCATTGTTACTCATATAACCACCCATGTTTACAACTTCTCATGTGTGTCACTCTCCTATTTTTCTTCCTAAAAAACTACTCCTTCTCACCACTATCTTCTTCTACCTCAAACTCCTTCTCATCCCATCCTTCACCTTCAAAACTTTCAACTTTTTTTTTTCTCTTTTCTCAAACTCCATGGTTCTTACAAAATCTTTTGGAAAGAAAAACCCAAATCCCAAAACTCCAACACCATTACCACCTCGATCATCATCCCCTCCACCTCGTCCTACTCTTCCATAAATTTCTCCCACTGAAAAAACCTTCTATGATTATCTTTCATCTTGTTATGATCTCAACCCTCCTCTTATTTCCCTAGCTCAACTCAACAATGTTCTACCCCAACTCTTTCAGTGTACTCCTCCAAAAACCAATAAAGCACCACCACACTTTCAAAAACAATCCCAACAAACTCAATCAAACAATCCTCCACCCAAACGATGATCCATGCGAATCATGGTTGGTGTCGGCACCTCCAAGAAATCAAAAAGTGTTGACCCAACCATCTACATCGTCTCAATGATGAATCTTGTCCCCCCATATCCTATTAAATGATATGCCATTTCTTCTAAATCACCATCCTAATCTGCTAAGCCATCCACTCTACCCTCAAAATCCATAAAACATTTTTCTACCACTTCCAAACCACCTTGAAAACAACCAAAATCTATGCCTCAAAATATACCATCTACTTCACCCTAAAAAACACTTGCAAAATCATCACCCCTCTATCTCATTTCTTAACCAAACAAAAAGTTTAACATAAAAAACTCTCATAACAATTTGCTCATAAAACAAAATTTGCAAGATATTCCCCATCTAGACATATTCTTTTAGAATGTTCTCCTCACAAAACAAAAACCTCAAAAAAAACCCATTTAAGAAAGCAATTTCCAATATCCTCATACCACCACTTCTCTCTTCCAAATATAAAAAAATCTACCAAGACAAATGGATTGAGAGACCAGTAGGGGTTGGACGAGTTTTTGTGTTCGACAATCTTCATCTTGAAGGAACACTTGTCAAAGAATACAATGATGCTCTAGGTTGGTCAAAGTTCTTAGAAATATCATATTCATATTATCCAAACACGATTCATGCCTTTTATTGCAAAGCCCAAACCTTTCATGACAAAGCCTTGATCGTCACCAATCTCAAAGGGGTTGAAATTTGTTTAATCTTTGCCATTCTAGCTAAAATTATGCATCTCCCCACTAAAGGACCAACCATCTTTGAAAAATATTGGTATGTAGCTCTAAATGTCCAAAAAGATGCAGTCTTCAATGACCTATTCACTCCAGACTCAACAAATTTTGTCTCTGCTCATTTAAAGTCTTTATCCATAATTTTCAACAATATCAATCCACACTCCATTCTTCCTCACTATGGAAATCATGAGTTTGTTTCTAACAATTATGCATTGATCATCTATCACGTTATTCACTGCCAAAAGTTTAAATTGCCCTACATCATCATTTAGAACATGATAACATCCATTACTTGCGAGTCCCTTATAATATGGTTCTTACACAAAAAATTAAATACTTCAATGTTTTTCTGAAGAGTGAATAATCCTTTATAAAATCTCGAAGTTCACTTCAAAAAACATTTCTCATATGAAGAAAGATCCATCTTTTTCCCACATTATGAATATCCTTCCTTTTCCACTCTTAAAAGATCAATATACAACAACTCTTGGTCCTAGCAAAAGGAAATGCTTTGAGAGAAAAACCTTTTTGAACCCCGATAGTCCAAAGTTTTGGTTTGAACACTCCTCAAGAACGTTCTCTTATCCAGGACAACAATCTCGCTCCACTAATCATCACTCTAAATCCACTTTGGTTGATCATTCATATGCTTTTAGTACCCTAACTCCACACTCTATGTAGACACCCATCCATCAAAGTCATTCATCAATTCCCATCAATTTTGAAAGAGTCTCTCAAATGTCTCCTACTTTTGTCTCTCCCCAAAATATCATGTCCTCTCTTTTTGGCATCAACAAGTACCTTGCATCTTCTTTCAACTTCTATGCCCCAATTATTTCTCAATAACATACTCTATCTGGAACTCTCCCTACCATTGGCTTTGCTTTTGCCACTTTTTCCTCGTTCTGCACCACCTTAGTTTTGTCTACAAATCAACCATCTCTAGCCTCTTAGAATGTTCATCAAGATGTTCGACCATGAAAGCACACCAAGGTTGAGAAATATACATCCAAGAAAAGGAAAGATATTCGAAAGATATTTACTGCTCTTTAAACTATCATTGATTGACTAATTCATCAAGATAAGAAGAATGTTATTATGAAGGACTGAATGGTTACCCAAGCTACTCCATAACTAGGTCTTGATCCACCTCTTCCAAATCCTCCACCATTATTTCATGATTTGCCAAGGCGCTCAATTTCCTCATCCTATGATGGTTCTTCTCTATCTTTGTCGTTCTGATCAATCTTCTATGGTTTCATCCCACCCCAATTTATTGTAACAAAGGGGGAGAAGAAAAATTACATTTAAGTTTTAAGAAGTATTTTTGAAAGAACTTATTATGTACTTCTTCGTTTTATATTTTTGAAATTTTTTCTTGTTGAACTATATGTATGGATTCTTTTGATATCTGATTAATGAAGAAAACATATTTTTGTTCAAAAATACTTGAAAATAGATGCAAAATATTAAGGGGGAACTTTTTAACAAACAAACTCTTTATTATATTAAAATTAAATCAAAATCAAAATAAAATCTAAATAACATGTTTATCATCATCAAAAATGGGAAGATTGTTGAGAAAAATATCCTAAATCAAGTGTTTTGTGGATAAAGAAACAATTAATTAATCACTTATTATGATTTTGATTATATTGTTATTTAACTTGTATTTTGGAGTGATTTATTCAAATATATGTGATCAAATATATATACACCCAAAAATCACATGTCTCTCTATGAAAGAAAGTTATTTTTGAAAGAATCTTCAAACTCAATATCAAAATGAATTAGAGACTAATTATAACAATATTATGGACGTTTTCTATTAAAGACAAAGTCAAAACAAATCATTTTCTACAGTCTAAACCACAAGTTAAGAGTATGAAAATTGCTCAATTCATTGGTCTAGCCTAGAACTCGAGTTGAAGGCCCAAAGGAGGAAAACAATCTCCAGATTGATATCCATATTGATGAGTTGTGAACACAAACAACAAGGACACAAGTACTCTATTATTGCACTTTGTTTTGCAGAAGCTATGCATGCTTATAAGCTAAGAGACTAACATATCACAATCCACTTACTCATTCATTCACATTCTCTATCTTATTTAGAAGCATGAACATTTTGATTTTATCGATGAACAATCTAGAAAAAATAGAAAATGTGCTTAATAAACTTCAATCGAAACTAACAATCAGCTAAGGCTCTCTAATGGCTATATTCAAACTAAAATGATTCTTTAGATTCTTCTTCTATAAAAGGAACATCAAGGAGAAGACAAAGACAAGAGTTTTAAAGACAATCAATCCACACTCGATCGTTCATACTCAAGTAACAAATTAACTCTTCTCTTAAGCAAAACTTCAACTCTTTCTCTCTCTCATTATATTCAAGAATCATTTTACTGACTTCTTGTTGATAATCAATCTCAAACAAGTGTTGAGAAGTTTTTAGATTCTAAATACCTTTATCATACACATCACTTATAGCTCAAGTCTATCACTTAAGTTAGTTTGAGTATGTTGAAAAAATTATTTTAGTTATTGAAAGGTACTTGTATAAATCCTTTCTAGACTAAAAAGTGAATGTAAAATTTCTTTCAAGGTTGAAAGGTGAAAGCTGTAATTAATCAAGAGTGATCAAGAAAGATTATGCGAAAGCAGAATGTTCTGGTGCTAAACACATTAGTGGAAAATCTCACAAATTATGAGTATTGGATGTAATGTACCTTGGGGGAACTATGATACATCTTTTTGTGATCTTTTTATCCTTTCTTTATTTATTTTTCACTCACTTATCACATATTATCTAGAACTAATATGTTTTATTTACTTCTAACCTATCCAAAACGTTCTAAACATTCTGTTTCAACTAAGATTGAACTTGAGTTAATATAAATTAAGTAAAAGAATTAATATTTTTTTTTAAAAATAGATCACCATTCAAACCCCCTTCGTTTCTATTGATATTGCTACTTCAGGTTTCACGTAGAAAATCCCAATTAACCCTGTCATATGTTTTCTCCTGATGTGACTTATAGATAACCTCACTTTTTTTCTTTTTATGTATATGGTATATAAATTCCTAAATAATTATAGCATTGTTTGATGTTCCTCTACCTTGGATAAAACTACTATCGAGAGGGCTAACAATATCATTTAATATAGGTCTCAACCTATTAACGAGAACTTTGGAGACAAGTTTACAAGTTAGATTGCACATGCTAATCGGTCAAAATTCTTCACGAATTGTCCAATTTAGGAATAAGAAACATTAATGATTCATCAATCTTCACAAAAAGCCATATATCATCACCAATATTCTCCCAAACCATCTTTATAAATATAGCTTGAAAACCATCTAGTCCTAAAGCTTTGTAAGATTTTGTTCCCTTTAAAGCTTGATGAACCTCTGCTTTACTGACCCCTTTGATAAGTGAATTTTGAAACATTCCCCTAACAGAGTAGGGTTCTCCATTATCGGTGACAAAGTAAGTTGATCTTTAGTGCCAATAGAGATTTTAGCACTTAAAGTCCCCTCCTTAAGGACGCCATTATTTGTACACCACTCACTAGAAGGGAGATTAATTTTATTTCTCTTCCTTTGAATAATAATATGAGCATGGAAAAAGGAGATATTGCGACTCCCTAAGCGAACCCATTTTTCTCTAGATTTTTTAAATCAAAGAGTTTCTTCTTGGTGTAAGACTTTCTCATACTTATGTAGGATATCACGTTGAAGAATGGTTATAAAAGCATAATCAACATGCTCCCAAGAACGTTAAATACCTTGCAATCTAGCCTCATACTCTTTCTTTTTACGAAATATATTACCAAAAGTCTCCTTATTAAAAACCAATGAATCTTGTCTCACATTACTCAGAGTGATTGAGACATCACCTAAATTCTTCTTCCATACATTTTTCACAAGGGTAGATTAAGCATCACGTGCGCACCAAGCCGCTTTAAAACGAAAGGGTTTTTCCTCCTTGTTGGAAGCCATATTAAAGCAACATAAGAGAATAGGGTTATGATCAGATTATCGGTGAACATGATGTTCAACAATTGCCTCAGGAAATTCAACATTGATTTTCGTCAAAACTTAATTTTCATACATTTTGACACTTTGAAAATTCTTTTGAAGCATATACTAAAATGAAAGGTTCTCATGTGAATGTGAAATATAATAATATTAGATTGCATCATGTACCTTTACACTATAAGACTGCTAGCATATTTAACCATTGTTGACTTTGATTGTTTGACTTTTTTTTAGCTTGCAACTTGATCATTTTCTTTGGTCTTTGTATTCATCAAAAACATAAGTATTTTACATTCTCCCCCTTTTTGATAATGACAAAACCTTATTGTTGTTGAGACTTCAAAGTGTTTGACCGTTTTAATTTTTCTCCCCCTTATTGTTGTCATCATGTTTTAAACATTTTGAAGACCTACAAAAGTTTTTAACAACAACAACATACCAATTTTCTCCCCCTTTTGACATGATCAAAAAGAAGGAAAAACAACAAACAAAATACCAAGCATAAAAGAAATATAGGGAATAAAAACATCACACACGGTAGAAAATAAAAACATCACATAATTGAATTTAAAACATGTTCAAGTTTTATATCACGATGCAAAAACCATAGTCATAGAGGTACAACCAAAATCAACATAAAGTATTTAAAGACAAACAAACTATATCAAATTCAATTTCAGTAACAACATCACAATAATGGTTGTATTCAAATACAGGATTTTATGGAAACATGTATTCAAATACAAACATTGTGTATTCGGCTACGATATCAGAATTTTTGTTTTTAAGTCGAATTTTCACTAAAAGAAACATTATTTAGAGCACATATTCATATTTAGAAAGCACATAAACACCAATTAATCATTTGTATCAACATTTCAGGAAAAAAAATTAGATTTTGAAGAGAAGTGACTTACAAAGTATCAATACCTTGTATTAGTACCTTTCTTGACCCACATATAATGCCCATTTGGAACACCAAATTTCTTAAAATGACAAGCATTAGGTGTGTGGCCATTTTGACCACTATAAAAGTTGTAGGAGTAGATTTACTTCTATATATATGTATATGAGGTTTCTTTTGGACAAAGTTCTTCTTATAGTAATGATGATCTTTTTGCATAGTTATAACTTTCTTTTTGTTGGATTGATCACTTGCCTTAACAAAGATGATTTTATTAATACTTAACAAACTTTGAATAACCAAGACTGCTCTTGCCATTGGAATATCTCTTCATATTAAAAACATTTTCTAATCCAACTTGTCCCTTTTCATATCTTTTAATGACTCTATTTAATTGGACAATTTTGAAAGAAAGATAATCACACTTATTGCATGCAAAATTATGTTTTAATTTTTCAGAAACTTTTTCCATAGTGTCAATTTTCTCTTTAAGAGATGAAATTTGTTTCTTTTGAGTTGACACTATTTTGTACAGATTTTTACATTCTACAAGTAATTCTTTTATTGTACTTTGAGCATTATTACACTCAATAACTAATTCACTACTAGTATCATTATTATAAGAAGAATCTTTGTTAGTAACCTTTCCTTCTTCTTCGGATTGGTGTGATGCGATCAAAGCAACCTTTGCACATTTCCCACATTCTGAATCCAAGGATGAGCTGATTTCATTGTCCTCCCATGCTATATAAGCCTTTTTAATTCTTTCTTATTGAGACCATTTTTCTTGACAATGCTTGGACACTCTTCCTTTATGTGTCCATGCTTACCACACTCAAAGCAAATGAAGTTTTGGCTTGAAGTGAAAACATCCTTCTTTCTGAAACTTTTCCTTTAAAAAGTTTTAATGTTTTTAAGGAACTTACCAAATTTCTTTACGAGGAAGGTGATGTTTTCATCTCCATCTAAATTCTCATAATTGATTTGTTCTTTTGATTCTGCTTCCAAGACAATGTTCTTTGTCTTCTTTTTTTTACTTTCATTATTTTCTAGCTTTCTTTCATGTTCTTGATGTTTTTTGAAAAGTGCAGAAAGAGACATTTGATAGGCTTTTCCTTTCAAAAATTGCAATTACTTTTCATTGCCAAGCCCTTGTTAATGATCTTAACACTTTGAGATTCAATTCATCATTAGTGAAGATTTTCCCAAGTATCGAAAAATGGTTAGTCAGATTAGAAAATATATTCTATAAGTACAAAATAGATTATTCGGGCTGCATTCAAAATAGTCCATATTCTTGAGATAACATATTGAGTTTAGAATGTTTTACCTCAATAGTTCTTTCATGAGTTACTTCAAGAGTATCCTAAATTTCTTTAATCGTTTTGCAATGAGACACATGAAAGAATTCATCAATTCCAAGTGTTTATTGCAACATGTTTTTGGCCTTGCTATCAAACATCATTTTCCTTTTGTCATCATCTGTCCATGAGGCTTTTATCTTTGTTTCTTCTTTATTGTCGTGGACTGTTTTTGGAACATAGGGCCATTGTCTATTGCATCTCAAATATCATCTCTTTGTGCCTCAAGATATGTCTACATGTCTATCTTCCAAAAGTTATAGTATTCTCAAAGGAAGCAAGGTGGTTTATTGCTACTACCACCATCTCTAAAAATTGGTTGTGCGAAAGCCATGAAAAAGGATCGAGGAGTAAATTACCAGAACCTGCTCTAATACCAATTGTAAGAACAGAGGTGCACCTAGGAGGGGGTGAATTAGGTGTTTAGAAATTTTCTTGTTTTTAGAGATTTAATGATCAATTTTTCTAATTAGGATAATGTATGGGAAAAAGTAAATGGCAGAAAAATAACGAACACATCGATATTATCTTGGTTCCCCTTATGACCAAGGGTACATCCAGACCTCTTGCACACTACAAGAGATTTTTTCACTATTGTTAGAATATGTACAAATCCTTCCCTAGGATCTATGCTACAAACTTCTAACAAACTTCCTAAGATAGCACGCCACTATCTTATATTAGAATACTTAAAGAACTTAAAGAAAGTACACCACTTTCTTTAAATACAATACAATAACTTCTAACAATCACCCTAAGATAGCACACCACTATCTTAGTTTACAACACTTGAAGAGAGAACACTATTTTCCTCAATTTACACAATAACTTGAATGGTTTACAATAATGATTTTTACTAAGTTCAAGAGTGTATAACAATTGAGTATAATGATAACAGTCTAATATAATTTCAAGTACAATAGAGAACATTTTTCAATGATATGACAATGTAAAATCTTTACTTGAAATATGAAAGTGAGACTTTAAATAAATCAAAATATTTTAGAAAGTTTGTTCAAAGTTATTCTAAGATTGATGTTAAGATATTGAAAAGATTAATTTGTTAAGTCTAAAGCTATGAAGTATTTATACCCCTTAGACATCGCTTCAAATCAATGGCAATTATTCCTAGAGGTTTGATGAACATATGTAATGAAATATAAGAATATTAGATTGCATTTTGACACTTTGAGAATTCTTTTGATTCATATGCTAAAAAAAAGGTTCTCATGTGCATTTGAAACATAAGAATATTAGATTGCATCATGTACCTTTACATTATAAGACTTCTAGCATATTTGACCATAATTGACTTTGACTGTTTGACTTGTTTTTGAGTTTGCAATTTGATCATTTTCCTTAGTCTTTGTCTTCATAAAAAACATAAGTATTTTACATTCTCCCCTTTTTGATAATGACAAAACCTTTTCATTATTGAGACTTCAAAGTATTTGACCGTTTTAGTTTTTCTGCCCCGTAACACATGCTTACTCCCCCCAAAAGGTTATGTTGTCACCTAGAAATTTGTAGTTTCCATTTGTGTTTTTTCTCTAGATTTTATCTCCAGCATATTTAGAATCACAATACCCACTTAGTTTGTACTCAACAGATTTCTTCTAGAACAAAGTAATGTTGGTAGTGCCTTTTATGTATCTAAGGATTCTTTTAACAATAGTTAAATGTGGTACCCTAGGGTCAACTTGAAAAAATGTGCAAACACTAAACATGATGTTAGGTTTGGAAGCTGTAAAGTAATGTAAGGATCATATCATTCCTCTATAGATTTTTTGGTCAATTTTTTGGCCTGATTCATCTTTTCAAGTGAAAACATTGGACGTATTGGTGTAGCCATATGTTTGGAATCACTCATCTTAAACTTCTTGAGAAGCTCTATTGTGTATTTAGTTTGATGAATGTATATATCTTTTTAACTTTTGCTGAAATTGTATCCTTAAGAAGAACTTAAGTTCTATCATTAAACTCATTTGAAATTCATCCTGCATCAATTTAGAAAATTCTTGGCAAAAATAATGTCATCAACTTAAATTTGAATTATAAGAATGTCATCTCCTATTGATTTTCTAAAAAGTGTATTCTCTCCTTGACCTCTTTCAAAGTTATTTTTAAGCGATAATTAACTAAGTCTATCATACTATGCCCTAGGTGCCTGTTTTAGACCATATTGAGATTTCCTAAGTTTAAAAACATAATTTGGAAACTCAAAACTTTCAAAATTTATGGGTTGTTTAACATAGACTTCTTCACTTATATAACCATTTGGAAAAAAACTTTTAACATCCATTTGAAATAATGTAACGTTATTATTTGCAGCAAAATAAAGTAGGATAATAACACATTCTAACCTTGCCATTGGAGCAAATGTCTCACTCTAATCAATGTCATTTAGCGGACTGTAGCCTTGTGTGACAAGTTTTGCCTTGTTTCTGACCACTTCACCTTTTTCATTTGGCTTGTTTATAAAAACCCACTTGGTTCCAGTAACGTTCTTCTTTGGTCTAGGTTTTAGGTCCCAAACATCATTCCTCTTAAATTCATTTAACTTTTCTTGCATTCCAAGAATCCATCCATCATCTACCAATGCATCATCAATAGAGGTAGGCTCAATTGATGAGATTAAGCCAAACAAAGTGGTATCTTTCAGTGATGAACGTAAGCCAAACAGAGTGGTATCTTTCAAGATGAGATGACTTGTACTTCCATCAAAATATTCCTTTTGACTTATCTTGACTATTTCTAACATGATCACATTCACCATTTAAAGAATTGTCTTGTTCTTCTGATTTTCTTGTATCCTCTTATTTTTTTTCAATTTTTCTGGTATTCTGCATTTGCTTGCCCTGGTTCCGGTAAACCTACACTATCATCATCTGGCTTTGACTTTTCAAGGTTAGGTTGTTTGTCAACAAATTTCACATATATGGATTCCTCCACAATCTGAGTTTCCCTATTAAACATTTTATAAGCCTTAGATCTTTCAGAGTATCCAATGAAGGTAAACTTTTGAGATCTAGAACTAAATTTACCAAGATTATCTTTAGTGTTCAACATATAACAAGTACAACCAAATTGTTCAAAGTAGGAGATGTTAGGCTTTTTACCTTTTTATAATTCATATGGTGTTTTATTCAATATAGACCTAATTAAGATTGTATTTTGAATATAACATCCAATGTTCATTACTTCAGCCCAGAAGTGTTTTACAATATTCATCTCATTTATCATGGTTCTGGCCATTTCTTGGGGTGATCTATTCTTTCTTTGTACAACTCCATTTTTTTATGGGTGTTCTAGGAGAGGAGAAGTTATTAGAGATTCTATTCTCATTACAAAAACTTTCAAAGAACTTGTTTTCAAATTCTTCTCCATGATCACTTCTAATTGTTACAATCTTAAGGCCTTTTCCATTCATTACTTGTTTGCGAAATCAGATAAACACTTTGTGGGATTCATCCTTACTACTTAAGAATTTTACCCATGTCCACCTAGTGTAATAATTTACTATTACAAAACCATATTTCTTTCCATTTAGAGAGGTTGTTTTCACTGGCCCAGAGAGATTTATAGGTAAGAGCTCAAGGGGATTTCAGGTATTGACTGAGTTCTTAGAGGTAACGGATTTCTTTATTTGTATTCCATTATTACAAGCCTCACACATAATTTTAGTTTTGTAACTAAGCTTAGGTAGACATCTGACTAGTTGAAGTTTATTCAGTTTTGGAATT
This sequence comes from Cicer judaicum, assembly GCA_037974835.1. NCBI lineage: Eukaryota > Viridiplantae > Streptophyta > Magnoliopsida > Fabales > Fabaceae > Cicer > Cicer judaicum. Next base: position 2,815,987 of record JBBPBS010000968.1, on the reverse strand, counting down.
AATCTAGGATTTGCATGACCTAATATTTTGTGCCAAATTATTTTTTCTTCATTTACACACATAAGACACTTAACTTCTTGTTTCTCTAAGAGTAACTAAAGTTATCTTATAAATGTTGTGTTTCCTCTGACCTGCAAAGAGTACAGATCCATCCATCAAACTAATTGCTTTGCATGTTTTTTGATTAAATATAATATCATAGTTATTAACACTTAATTGACTAATACTTTATAAGTTATGCTTAAGACATTTAACAAAAAATACATCTTTAATAAAACTGAAATACCATTATCAAATGTACCTTGATCAATGTCTGGCCTTTTTGCTTTCCAACAAAAGTCATTGTGCCTTCTTTGCTCAACGTTACTTCTTGGAACATAGACTTTCCTCCCATCATGTGTCACGAGCATCCACTTTTCAGGTACCATGATTGGTTTAACATTGATTGTTCAGGACATCTGCTACATAAACAATTGTGTTCTTAAGTACCCAAATTTGGTTGGGTCCTGGTTTGTTATATTTGAGCCAAATTAGCAAGAAAATCTGTAATTATTTCTTCATACTTATTTAAGTTACATGTGGTATTTTCATTTGATGTTGAACTATGATTACTTTTCAAACTTAGATTTTCAGTCTTAAGTTCAGCAATACTAGTTTTAAGAGTTGTATTTTATGTTTAAACTTTAACATTGTGATTCTTTATAACATTAATTTCTTCAATTAGGTTGGCATTTTCTTTCTTAAGTGTTTTCAGTTTTGATAATAATTTGTGATTCTTGTTCAAGAAATTATTTCTAACAAATAATTAAATCAGATCAAGTTAAGTCAGAAAATACCTTAATTTCTTAATATGTTGATTCACTTCCATAGTCAAAAACTATGTTGGATCCAGAGGCAGAGTTGGTATGAGCCATTAGAGCCAAATATGTTTGCTCTTCATCTTTAAATGACTCATTAGAATCATCCCATGTAGCCACTATACTCTTGTTCTTGGGTTTGGAATCTTTCCTATGATGTTTCTTTTTTCTCCATATTTGGACTTTCTGACTTGATATGTCTAGGTTGATTGCATCCATAACAAATGATGTTTTTCTTGTTAAGTTTATCATTCTTTTCTTTGTTGGACTACCTGTAATATCTTTAGAGAAATTTCTTCTTTCTATTGTGCCACGTCTTCTAAACTTTTCTGGATATGAAAGCCAGTTCGTCTTCATCTTATTCTCCAATCTAATCCTCTGAATCATCATTCTCTAATTATGTTGATGCCTTCAAAACTTTCGTCTACTTAGATTTCAAAGCCAATGTTGTTTACTTCTTCTCTGACTCATCCTCAACAAGTTCAATTTCATGTGTTCTAAGATAGCTAATTTATACTTCCAACTTAAGAGTATTCAGATCCTTTGCTTCTTGGATGAATATGATATTTGATCTCGACTTGCTTGGAAGACTTCTTAATATCTTCTTCACATAATCAATAGTAGTATAACTCTTCTCAAGTATTTTTAAACCGAAGACTAGAGTTTGGAATTTAGAAAATATTGTTTTCAATATTTTCACCTTCTTCCATCTTAAACAACTCATACTTTTTTACTAGGAGGTTGGTCTTTTCTTTTTGAACTTGCTTTCTTCCTTAATAGGTCAGAATCAGACTATGAAAAATACTCTTTGTTGTCTCTTTGTTGGTTCACTTGTGAAACTCTTTGAAAGTGATTGCATATATCATGAATGTTCTCGACTTATGATGGATCTTGTACATTTTCTTCTAATCAGCATCCATATGTTTAACTTAGTTGATAACTTTTTCATTATTTGATTAAAATGGTTCTGACTTGATGATTTATTTGAAGTAGAAGCAATAACAAAACTAAGAAGTGTAGGAATAAAGTGACACTAGTAATTTATCTTGGATTACCACCAACTTGACTACATCTTGTCCCTTCACTCATAAGGATTTAATCCACTAATTCAACAACTTGAATTACAAAACACCTGACCCTCCAAGCCAGTGTTCTCAAATAACCTGGCAACCCCAAATTTTTAAGGAACACACACACCTTGACTCTACCATCCAAGTCTTCTCAAACTTCTTGACAACCCCTAACTTTTGAGGAACACACACACCTTAACTCTACTAGCCAAGTCTTCTCCACCCAATCAGAAAACCCCAAATTGTTGAAGGCCAATTAACACCACTATCAGGTTTAAATACAAAGATTTCGAACTTTAATAGTTGCTTCTAACAAGATGATTATAAAAATGACTATACCACTCTAACTAAAACATTTAGTAAATATTTTCCATTCGAACAATTGTTTCTCTCTTTGAACTCTAAGATGAATTGTGAATTTTGAGCTTGAGTTCTTCTAGTCCTTGTTCAATTTAGTCATTGTTTAATTATGAATTGTATCTTCATTTCTAGCTTGATTAACAATGATCTTATTAAAAAAATAATTCTGAACAAGATGTTTTTTTTTATAATATATTCTTTAACAATTTTTTTTTTGAAACCAATCTGAGCAGTTCCTATAGATTGATTATGTTAGTATTTTGTTCAGATTTAGTTTGAAAATTCTTCAGATTGATATTGTTCATATTGTATTCAGATTGAGTTTGTAAATTCTTTAGATTGTATTTTGTTAAAATTGTTTTCGCAAATTCTTTAGATGAAACTTCCTTCCTATTGCTTGCTTTGATATGGGCGGAAACATAGTGTTGGGCCGATTCTTGAAATTTCACAAGTAGGAATATGACTAAGTCCAATTCAGTATTTTGTCCTTTGTCTAAATTGGAATCATATCCTTGCAAATAATAAATGTATCTTTTTGTGAGTGTTTCTTCTTGTAATCAACTTTTTATCATATTTTCTTGTAAATAATTCATATCTTCTTGTAGACAAATCTTGATGAAATCTTCTTGTAAATAATTCATATCTTCTTGTGATAAATCTTAATAAAATATTTTCATAAATAATTCATATTTATTTGTAGATAAATCTTGATCAAATCTTCTTGTAAATAATTTATATCTTCTTGTAATAAACTTGATCAAATCTTCTTGTAAATAATTTATATTTTCTTGTGATAAATAAAATCATGGCTTCCATTTAGTCCTTGTTTAAATTGGAATTGTATCTTCATTCCTAACTTGGGTAATGATGTCTTATTCCAAAATAATTCTGAACAAGATGATTTTTGATAATAAGTTGTTTAACCAATTTTTTTATTTCTTTATCCAATCTAAGTAATTATTATGGTTTGATTATGTTTGAATTTTTTTCAGATTGAATTTGTTAATTATTCTGATTGATCTATTTATATTTTTTTGAGATTGAGTTTTTAAATTCTTCATATTGATATTGTACGTATTTTGTTAAGATTTCTTCCGCAAATTCTTTAGAAAAAACTTCCTTCCTATTGTATGATTTGATCATGGCACGAACATATTGTTGGACCGATTCTTGAACGTTCACAAGTAGGAATATAAGTAAGTCCATTTCAATATTCTTTTGACTCATCGTCATCTAATTGATCTAATTCGACAATTTATGCATAAATGTCAAAAATAAAATATGATAATTTACTTTAAAAGAATAAATTTTGAAATTAAGTAAAAAAATTTATCCTAAATCAAAACAATAATTAGTAAATAATTTAATCACCATTTACACAGTCTTTTTAACATTAATTTTACTTAAATTTGACTTACGATAAAAAAAAAAAAATACAAAACTAATATATTTCATAAACGAAAAAATTAAGTATTTTAAACAGAAAATCATAAGACTAAAATTCTGAAAAATGGTATTAAAATAATTTACTCAACGACAAAAACAACTTTTTAAATTTGGACAAGAGCAGATAAAGTTTTTTCTACACAGCTATCAATTACCGAAACAGATTTTCTCCACCAGTAACTCTGTTGCTCTCTGACCGTTATTTCTATCCCTACAGTACTGGTTGTCTCCTCCTTTACATATTATTAGTTTTTATTTTTTTCACTAAAGGGTTATTATTAGTTAATGATGATTAATTTACTTCGCTTAATCACACATGGACCTAACCTATTAAAATCCATTTTATTTACCTCATTCTTTCAAACACAAAGTCCAACTAATTATATACTCACTCATTTTATTTTACTCACTCACAACTAATATATAATCTTTAAAATACTTCTACTAAAATATTTTCAATCTTAAAAAATAATTTATATCAACCACAAAAACAAATAAATACATATAAAATAGGCACACCATGACAAGAATATATAAAGAAAATTAAACTAATATTATTAATATTTTTAAAAATAGAGTAATTAAAATAATAACTTTTCAAAAATATAATAATCATTATAATAATTAAAATATTATTATTTTAAATACTCACATTAAAATATTATCATCTTTATAAAATGGTCAAAATAATAAATTGATTAAAAATAATATCTACTAAGTTACAATAAATATATATGAAATGAATATGTCATAGAAACTATAAAAAAAGACTTAAATGCATTTTTTTTCTTTCTACTTTTTTAAAAATAAATTTTTAATTCTCCTATTTTTACAACTAATTTTTTGGTTCTACTTTAACTAATTACTGGGATATTGTTGCCTTGTTGGTTCCCACCATTATTTATTACATGACACTATAAAACACTTATGTGGCATTTGTGCTTTAGATAAATTGATTTTTGTATCATTAATTTTGTAATTAATTATATTATTTAATTTATTTATATATTAAACTATTAAATATAAAATAATTTTATATTATTGTTAGATAAAATTAATAAATTTTAAATATTTTATTTCAATATTTAATATTTTAATATATAAATAGAATAAAAATTAAAATGTATTAAATTTAAATATTAA
>JBBPBS010000968.1:2764860-2811101 GCA_037974835.1 Cicer judaicum | reverse complement strand
CTAACAAACAAACAAGAAAAAGAACACCATTCCACATCGGCGTATAAATCGAGACCTCAACAACAACCTCTCTGTTTTCACTACTCTTCACTCCAAAAAAAAAAAAAAGAAACTTCTCCCCTTTCAACATTCAACATGTCCGGTTACCCAAATCAGCCTCCCAATTACGGTTACGGCTACAGCGCACCCCCACCATCCCAACCCTACGGTGCACCGCCACCATCTCAGTCCCACGGGGCTCCTCCCCCATCGCAGTCCTACGGTGCGCCTCCCTCACAGTCCCACGGCGCACATGCACCTCCCCAGTCCTATGGCGCACATGCACCACCCCAGTCCTATGGCGCACCTCCACCATCTCAGCCCTACGGTGCGCCTCCCCCCGGTCAGTCATACTCCGCCAGCTCCTACGGGCAACCCTCCGCTCCTTACGCCGCCCCTTACCAAAAACCCCCCAAGGACGAATCCCACTCCAGTGGCAGCGGTGCCTACCCACCGCCGGCATACGCGAGCCCTTTCGCGGCGCTTGTACCGTCGACATTTCCTCCTGGAACCGATCCCAGCATCGTTGCATGCTTCCAGGTGGCGGATCAGGATGGAAGCGGTTTGATCGATGATAAGGAATTGCAGAGGGCTCTGTCTTCTTACAATCAGAGCTTCAGCTTGAGAACTGTACACCTCCTCATGTATCACTTCACCAACACCAGTGTCAAGAAGATAGGTACTCTCTCTAAAACGATTTGTACTTCATTTCTATTTATTCAAAATTCCGAGGTAAAATTAGGTTTTATGCTAACTTGCTCCGGGGTAATGAGGTTTCCCGGCGCATGGTGGTAAAGTGCGCCGTGCCCTTCGTCGTTACGCGCTTTCTCGTATTTTTGGTCGTACGAGTTTTTTTTTAACAATAAATATTTTATTAATTTTTCTTTTAACTACTCCTACTTGTACATGCATTTTGTAAGTAATAATTAATGACTGACACCGAGTTAATTAAGTTAACTTACAATGCATGCCTCTTTCCCCCCAAAAAAAAATACGTTTGCATGCGTTTGGTTTAACTGCTCCTGAAAATGGGAATCGTAAAACGCGTCGTATGCTATCAATGCAAACGCGGTGGTGACGAGACTCGTTTTTAATTTGCGTATACGCGATGACTTGTGTGTCGTTTGCGGATTTGTCTTTTGAGAGAATCTTGTGGGTGGATCCTCACTCGGTCTCGATAGGATCCGTTGGACTAGGCGGCTTTTTTTTTTGGGGGGGAAGACTTTATTTTTACTTCCAATTGGGGTTTGATTTCTTTTGTCAAACTGAATTTTGGTTAATTAATAAATATTAGGTGGCTTCTAGGATGTCCAAAAGTCCCTGGACTACTAACAAGACAATTAATAGTCATTAAATTAATCAAGCTTACATATATCTTAGACTGTATTTGCCAAATGTTTGCTTAAAATTAGTTGATAGGTGATATTCTAACCGATAATTTATAGTTGATAGCTGCTAATTGAAGTGTGTGTTAAAATTAGGTTTAATTAGTTTAAAAATGTAAATCCTCATTTTGAAAATCGTGTGAGGGCTATCCATATTTTCAAATCATTACAAACTCTGAATACTTCAACTTGCTTTAGAAAAAAACTTGTTTCTTTATAAATATAAATAAAAGGAAGCAGCGGGTGGAAAAGAAAGTTGAAAAGATTATAATTCACTCTTACAAGACAAGATGACTTGTTGTACCAAAACTAAAATACAAACACAATTAAAAGAGAATAATATGGTAATGGAACGGTGAAACAAATAAGGGAATGGCAGGAGACCTAATGGTTTGCGCTATTGAGGGTGGTGGCTGAATTTTTGGAGGAGGGTGTGTGGTTAAAGAAACTGAATCAATAGAGATGAGAGGGGAGGGAGAAACAGGGTGGAGTGGATCAAAAGATTGTGTGAGGGAAGATTCTCATGTTCTCATTTTTATTTTTAATTCATCTGCGTCTTTGATTATCTTTTAAATAAATCTAATGTTCACCGGTGAACCACCCATTTGATGGCTCACCCTAGACTCATCAATTTAATTAAGTAATATAATTATAAAAAGGACAAAACTTATCTTCAGTTGCATAGGTCCTGCTTTTACTGTTTTCCTATTACAATCATACATGAATCATACATGTGTACTAAAAATATAAGATTTATTTTAAATTAGTTGATGAGTTAACGTTTCCATTTCCCGTTTGCAAAGTGCTGCCATTCTTTCTCCAAAGCCTACCTCGTCCATTATGAAATAGGCTTCGTGAAACCATCATCCCATTGTGTATACCCACCACCATAACCAACAAGCCAATACAGCATGCGAGCAACAAAAATGTAGAGGAAAACCACAAACAAGTTGTTAAACTAGAATCGCCACAAAGAGCAAACCTTGAGCACCCATCAGAACCCGTAATCAAAACCACACAGTCATGGCTAAATGCACATACCTCCATCTGCCGTCCCTCCAAAACTCATAAATGAACCCAAATCTCCATGTTGCTGATGGGTTGAAGATTTTGATTGTGGAGGTTGAGATGGGTGGTAGAGACATTGGGAGTAGGGAAGTGTTTTGTCTCACAATTATGACGGTCACGCTAACAGTGTTAAAGTCATTTAGTTGATCTAACAAAAAATACATGTATAATTTTAATAGGATAAGAGTAAGAACAGGACCTATGCAACTGCATATAACTTTTGTACTTAAAAAATGATTATACATGAAAGGATGATAGTGACACCGAAAATTAAATTTGATTTATCAATTTGAAATATTGAGTGCACTTATATAGTTAGTTTACATACTTTTATAACTATGGAAAAAAGATTTTGATATGTTTGGTTGTTCTCGAATAAAATTGATTTTGCTTGTACAATTGATTCTAACTTGAAGCTAGGATTTGAAGCTTTTGAGTCTAAAAATAATCTTTATATTGAAATTTATTGTTCAATTCACTTTTACGTAAATGTATCCAAACATAAAGCAGTTTACATTCAACTCACTTATAAGTAAAATCAATTTTATAAAATTAATTTATTGAAAATCAATTTTTGTCACTTGAGAACCAAACATGTTCTAAATTATTTATATTGATTATCTAACTTCTGTTGTTTTATTCTTTAGGCATTTATTCTGCTTCCCATGATATAATTTGCTGTTCAATTAGTGGTTGTCATCTAATATTTTTCACCAGCCTCAGTGTTTGAATTTTGGACTTTGTAATGCAGGACCCAAGGAATTCACTTCTCTATTTTACAGTCTTCAAAGCTGGAGGGTATTTTCTCATTTTTTCCAAGTTTTCCCCAAGTTAATCTGAATTTTCCATTTAGTTTGTTTGGGTTCACAATGGAGAGGGTTACAAACTCAACGTTGATTTTTCCTCTTGCAAAAAATGATTTTATAAAAAATCAACATGGTGGTTATTTTGAATAAAAAATGACATGTTGAAAATTTTATACAAAGTTTTACATCAAACATGTCATTAGAGGGAAACATGAATTACTTCTCTTCGAACTTTTTTTTAACTAAATCAATTCTACAAAATCAAATTCTTTCAAATTATAGGCAAAATATACTGCCTTTATGAAACCATGTTCTTTTAACCAAGTGGTTGTTGTTGCAGGGAATATTTGAGAGATTTGATCAGGACAGGAGTGGAAAAATCGATTCAAATGAGTTGCGAGATGCACTGTTAAGTTTAGGTTATGCTGTTTCTCCTGTGGTATTGGACTTGCTCGTCTCCAAGTTTGACAAAACTGGTGGGAAAAGCAAGGCTATTGAATATGACAATTTCATTGAGTATGGCTTTGCTACAACTCTTTCTTTTATTGGATGCAAATTTAGTTATATAATTAAAAAGGATTTCGTCTTGGTGTCTTCCTTTTCCAGAAGTACAGTATCTTATCTTATTTTATTATGACTAATAAGAGAGAAAAAAATTGAAACAACAATGCCTTGGACACTCTTTATTGTTCAATGAAAATGGAAGAAGTAGCAGTTAATGCAAAAACAGCTTATTGGAAAGCGATAATCATGCCTGTAATCCTTCAATTTACCCAACCCCTTGTTGACCTCTTAGAAATTTTTTAATGATGATCAGTTAATTTTTTTATTTATGTATTAGTAAGTTAACTTTTGTTATATAAAATGGGAGAAACCTTACTAGAAATAATTTATGTTTATCCTTGTCTGTTTTTGTGTATAATGGATTGATAAATTGATTCTCTTTCTTCGTTTGCTATTGCAGGTGTTGTCTTACTGTGAAGGTGAGCTATCCAAATACACCGTTTTATAATTTCACACCAGTTTCTACCATTAAACTTACTTCTTACTATTCTTAGAATACCGAGTATTAAATATTTGCTGAGTCGAAATCTTCGAGATTATTACATAAGTACATGTTCCTTTTTGTGAAGTTTCTTGTGCTATTTAGTTGATACACAACATAAACAACCAATTTTTATTTCCTAGTATGTGTACCATAAATTTTGTTCAAACTTTGGGAGCTAGAAATCAAGCTTATAAAATGTTTCTTGTGGCAAGATAAAAGAACTCACTTTTGATTGTGTGTATTTGCAGGGACTAACTGACAAATTCAAGGAGAAGGATACTGGGTATACTGGCTCTGCAACATTTTCCTATGAGTCCTTTATGCTGACTGTTCTGCCATTCCTCATAGCTTAGGATAGTAATGGTGCATGTAAGTCAGTTAACTATGTAGATTTCTTGGAGCTGTAATTTGGTTTGGAGATGTGTGTGGTCGTAATACTCTGGTCAGCTTTTAATATGCTCTTGTTCCTTGTGTCTAGTTTATATTATTAAGTAAAAAACAAATCCTAAGATACTATGTTTAAGCTTGTTGTTAACCTTCTTCGGGTACTGTATGAGAATGAGTTTCCTTGTTCAGCCTCTCAATATATATTAAGAGTATATTAATAAATAACTAATCATAGATATTGTGGTCGTCTTTCCTTATGAAGCTTAGGAGGCTATTGGGGTACCTTTGGGTGAGGTTTTGGAGTAGAGTTTTGAGGGGTTAAAATTTAGATGACTAAGTTTGAGTCATTTGATCAAAATAGATGGGATAGATTAAATCCTCACTTAGTAAACTGACGTGCTTTTTTACAGTACTCTTAACATTTTTGTTTATGACGTTTTATTTCCCCTGCAGTCTTTCGCCAGCGTTCTTTCCCTTACCTCAATAATCTCACTCATTTTTCTGTATGTTTATCAATTGGCCACAATGTTCCCTTCGCTCTTCATTTGAGGGAAAGAATACCACGTTTATGGTGTATTGATTTATTTAGGACAAATAATAGACATGATTTAAGCATATGGGCTATATCTAGTGAAAGTTACATTTTTAGTCAGAGTGCGAGGAGCTTTTCTTATCCATTGAATTAAAATTGATGGTCAGGGTTAATACATCCCTTTATCATTGAGTTTTTCTTCTCATATAATCAACTTTTTTTTCAATACCAAATTTTTTTTAATTAACCTTCTCATTTTCTTCCGTGCCTATCAGGGCCAACTCCTCCGTTGAAGTCACACACCCTTTCTTTTATCCATGGCTAACATGAAGACGAATAGCTATTAATTAATACTCTAATTTAAAAGAACCAATTAACAATTATAATATTATTACAAATACCAAATAAAAATTGCCGGTAGGGATCCGTTGTTCAGTTTTATTCTCCAACGAACAAATTTGTGCCCAGTAATTTTTAGATTTGCAAAACAGTGAGGAAAAATTGGTGTCTTATCATTTTTGAAATCTACATCTTGTTGCACAAATCTGTCGCAACAAAGACGCATCCAAGTGGTCGCACTCCCCTGTTCTGTTACTAAGAACAAGCGGCCTTGACGCTACCACCGCATCGTCATATCACAACCAACATCAAGATCCCTTCTACGACACAATTGGGGATTTGAGTGCCTTGTTTATGTTTTTAGAACATCAAGCAAGCCATGGTTTCTTTGATTACAATTACATTTTCAGAAAAATGAGCATGATTTGAGTGCCTTTTTTTTTTATAATTATCATAGCTTTCTCAAGTAAAAATAAAAAATTTGAAAAAAAAAATCATCTATCTAAACGTAGTAATTTACAAGAGGGTTAAATCAAGTAGGATTGAGTAAGTGATCAAGTGGTGCCTTTCAAATGATGCATTGAGTTATCCTTTTGATTGGAGACAAATATTTTAGGATCAATAAATTAAGTTACGAAATATGTGTGTACTTAACGCATCACAACATAGGTTTCTTTACCATTAATTTGGGTTGGTGTTAGAGATTTGGATGACCTAAAGTAATTAGTCTATGGGTTCGTTAATGATGTTTTAGTGGTTGATACTTAGAGCAATGATATAATAAGAAGTGTTGTGAATTGCTTTTGGAGGAAGTTATGGAAAAGTATGTTTTAATTGTCATATTTCGAGTAATAATAAGGGTTTAGAGAACATAGTGTAGATGATTTCTATGGAATGGTTTGGGTAAAAGAAATATGTTTTGGTGACACCTACAATTGAGGTGAGTTAATGAAGTAATAGATTTCTTACATAGTGTCTTGTAGATGAAAGTAATAAGTCGTTGTAAGAATAGATGATCTTTAATCTCAAGTGATCTTGAGAGATTTCCACAATACCTTACCATCAGATTTGGAAACTCTTAGCGTGTGAAGAGGTATATTTAAGTCTTAAGGATAGACAAATTGGAATTTAATTGGTCTATCAAGTTTTATTGAGGTTGTACAGGTTAGTGTGGGAGTGTTTGAGATTACAATAAGTAGAATTTCTTTTTTCTAAGGAAAAGTTTATTAGTTACATTGTTGAAGTGACAAGAAGTATCAATATTTGGATTGAATTCATTTATGGTATAGCAAGGATGGTTAGCTTTGTTGAAATAGATGACTCTTGAGTTCATATTTGTTCGAGATTTGATAATGAGGTATTTGCGGATTTATAGAATCTAGTTTAGAACATTATTTTAGATTGAATGTGAGAAAGATACATGAGCTAGCATATGAATTCACTATATGGTGGAATGTCCTTAGATAGGAAAAACGTTACGATTTGAAGTTGGTATATTCAGTTATCAAATAGCAAGACATATGAGATATACGAGAAACTTTTAGTATATAAAGTCGCGAGGTACAGTCTTAAGGCTGAATGTGGAAGAAAAGGTGTTTAGTAGGAACCTTGAGGATAGTTATTAAGAGCTTTTAGCTGATAGATAAAACAATTTAGTCTAATAGGATAATGTGAACTTACGAGTAGAAGAATGAAATTCCTAAAGAAAGTGTAAGGATGCTATGACATAAAGCAAATGTCCAGACAATTATTACTCGAGGATGAGAATGACGTTAAGTTTGTAATTTGACCCCAAGTCAGGACTTGTCAAGTATTTGTTCGCCAACATGCTTAGAGTTTCTCTAAAGGAAGGAGCTCAGGGGTTTATGCCTTTGGCCAATGTAGAAGCAATGAAAGGCTTGAAGCTAGAGGACGTACTAATGGCTAAAATGTATTCAGATCTATTTCCAACTGAAATCCCATAACCACCACTAGTAAGAAAGGTCAATTTCTACATTGATCTTCACCAAAGGACTCAACTTATATCAATTGCACCAATTAGGATGTTACCCTTAGAGTTGAGCGAACTTTAAAACCAAATAGAGGATTTGTTGGAAAAGAATTTTATCAAGTTGAATATTTTACTTTGGGGAGCACTAGTGTTATTGATAAAGAAGAAGGATTAATGTTTACACTTTTGTGTGGAATATAGAACTTAATAAAGTAACTAATAAGTATAAATACCATTTACTCCGGATTGACTATTTGATGGAACAATTAAAATGAGCAACATGTTTTCCAATATTTATTTGAAAATTCGTTATCATCATATTAGAATAAGAGAAGAAAACATCCAAAGGACTACGATTAGAACTCGTTACTATCATTATGAGTATCCAACCATACCTTTTGGAGTCACTAATGCACCAATGATCTTTTGAATTATATTAATATAATTTTTCATTTGTTTAGGATAAGTTTGTCATGGCATTTATTGATCATATTCTCGTTTATTTGAAGAACAAAAAAGAACATGAAAAAGAACTGGTGTTAAGTTTTATTTTGCATGAAAAGCGGTCGAATGTTAACCTATTGAAGTGTAATTTTTTGTTAAAAAAATAATTTTTTCTTTGGGAATTATAATATCAGTTGAGAGAATTGTTGTAGATCTAACTAAGAGTGAGATAGTGTTTGTTGGGAAATGTATATCAATTGGGGGATTTGTCAAAGGTTTTGCTAAGACTGTGGCTCCATTAATGCAACTCACAAGGAAGCATCATCTATTTGTTGGAACAAGTTGTATAATTGAGAGGAATTGGAATTGAGAAGAAAACAGAAGAAAATAGAGAAAAGAGAAAATGTAGATTGATCTTCTGCTTCTTTAGATTGATCTTAGTTTTGCAAAGATTGTTCTTTTCACTTCTGCAAATCAATCTTTTGGTTCTTTTCTTGGCCTTTTATAGCAGCAGTTTTGTGGCTGTTTTAGTTCAACCAACTTAACTAACTCTTAACCAAATCCTAACTACATTTTAACTACATCATTTTGAATTATCTCCAACACCATTCACAAGGACGGAGAATTGCGAGGACAACTTATATTCGTAGTAGGTTTTAAATTGTTTTTGGAGGATTTGATTTCTATTCAAAGTTTAATGTTTTTGAGTTTTAAAATTGATTGATAAAACTATGGCTAATTTTGGCTGAAAATTTTCTAACGAAATTTTAAGTTCGTTTTGACCAATCGAGTAAGTTTCATCCAACAATTGAAATTAAGACAAACTTTGTTCTTTATGAAACTTTAAATATGATTCTTTGATATTTTTAGAGATTTTTTGTTGTAAGTTTATATTTTTTAAAGTAAAAAAATATTACACAGAAGAATTTAAAGATCGTATTACTCGTTTTTACTTCAAAACGCATCCAAGATAGCGGGTGAATTCTTCGTTGAATTCTTTTTTACCATTTTTAAGAAAGGGGATGAATTTTATTTGGTGTTTAATTTTCAATCAAACTCATAATTTGACGTAAATTTAAATATAATTTACGGGATATATTTGTGATCATTGTGCAGTGGACTTAATTTTTTAGTGAAAAAATATTATTTTATTATAATAATAATTTAGTTATTTTTATTACAAAAATTATTATTGGCGACAATAATATAATGGTTATTGAAAACTAAATTAAAATGGAGCGTGTTAAAAATATATTTTGATGTTTTTGGCATCTTTGTAAAATATTTAAAGGGGACAAGGCTACCGGGCACAAGCAAGGATTTTTTTATTAATAGGTCCTTTTATTTATTTATTTAAATTTAATACTAAATTGTCACATATTAAAAAAAAAAAATTAAAATATCTTATTTTCTAAACTCAACAGATGATCGATGGTCAGGTTTGCGATGTACCGAAGACAAAATTCTAAAAATACAATAGAAAGTCATATATATGGGATACGACCATATATCAAGATAAATTTTTTTATTTATTTGTTATAGCAATTGGAAAATTGTTTATTTAATAAATTAAAAATAATTATAATATTTAAAAAAAAAATATTATTAATAAATTAAAGTAAATTAAAGAAAAAAAATATAGTTGTCTAGATGTACCTAAACAAATAACGTGTTATAATATTTTAACAACTCCCTCCTATTTTGTAGATAAACTTAAATTATTTTAACAATTGTCTTTTGTTTTGCAAATAAATTAACAACTTAATTATATTTTATTTACAAATTCCTCCTATTTTTTCTTCAGATCTAATAAATAACAATTAATAAAAGTAATAATAAAAAAAGTAAATTATATTAATAAAATACATTAAATTGTAGAAACAAAATACATTAAATTAAAGAAAAAAATACCACAATTTGAAAGAAAAAAATACATCAAATTAGTGATATTCATCTAAATGTCCAACAGTTCCACATCTAGGCGGCCGTTGAACTCGTCTAGCCCTTAGAACGATTTAAGGTTGTTCTAGTTGATCCTCATTTTGATCGTTATCCTCATTATAATCTATATGTAGATTAGAACCACTACCACATACCTTTGTATAATTTTGAGTTTTAAGATTATACATGGACTCAAAAACAACATAAGCTGACTCAGGAGTTGTGCAATGAGTTCCAAACAAATTATAAAAAATCTCGCCCTCTGTTGGATAGACGGGAGTTGATATTGTTGGCACTAAATAAACATAAATTTGCAGATTCATATATTCTTTACTATGGCGTAAAACACCTACTACAAATTGACTCTGCAAGAGATTAGATCCGGAGGAAAAATAAGAGGAAGTTGTGAATAAAATATAATTAAATTTCTAATTTATCCGTAAAACAAAAGACAAATATTAAAATAATTGAAATTTATCTACAAAATAGAAGAGAATTGTTAAAATAATATACGTTATTTGTTTAGGCACATCTAGTCAACTACATTTTAATTTATTAATAATAATTATTTTAATTTAATTTATTAATAATATTTTGTTTTTTAAAATATTATAATTATTTTTAATTTATTAAATAAACAATTTGCTAATTGCTAAAATGAAAAGAAAAAAAAAATTTAATCCAAGTACATGGTCGCATGGGGATGCGACCTTCAATTGCATATTCAAAAACTAGGATATTTTAGTTTTTTTTAAATGTGTTATAATTTAATATCAAATTTTTTAAAAAATGATTTATTAATAAAAAATTCCACAAGCAACACAAATAGTGCACCGTGCAAGAGACATTTATTCATTAAATTAAAATATTTCACAAGATGTTATTGTGTACTATTTCCACTAGATTTTTTTTTTGGTGTGTGTCCTGTGTGCATTGTCAAGATTCAGAATCAACAAATATTGTTAGTAAGGTTTAAGATTTTAGTTTATAGCATTGAATAATTTTCAATTGAAACTTATTACCAACATTCCTCGTGAAAGATTAGCCGACATTGCTCTAAAAAATATTTATAATTTTTGTTAGAATTAAAAATGTTTGCTCCAAAATTTATCTATTATTACCATTTTACCAATAAACAAAAATCATTAGGTTTCAATTAAAATACTAGCAAAGTTTATTAAAAAAAAAAAAAAACTAGTATACCATATGTTGTTTTCATGTTGTATGCTACTATGAGATAACAAAATTATGATATATTTCAGGTGAGTGAAATGGTACGTGGCTGACTTTATAGTGTAAATTGTTAATTTTATGCAGTGTTAATTAATTTCGTTCATAACAAAAAATAGTGGAATGGTGGAGTTGTGTGGCATGTGTGCATGGTCAAGATTCAGAATCACCTAATATTTTGGTAAGGTTTAAGATTTTAGGTTGATAGCATTGGATAATTTTCAATTGAACTTATTACGAACATTCTCGGGGAAAGGTTAGCCAACATTCCTCCAAAAAATATTTATAATTTTTGTTAGAATTAAAAATATTTGCTCCAAAATTTATCTATTATTACCATTTTATCAATAAACAAAAATCCTAAGGTTTCTATTAAAATACTAATAAAGATTATTCCAAAAAAAAACTAATATGCCATATATTGTATGCTACTATGAGATAACAAAAATATTCTATATTTTACCTTGAGATAAATGACATAGATGAGGAGGTGAGTGAAATGGTATAGGGCTTACTTTATAGTGTAAATTGTTAATTTTATGTAGTGTTAATTAATTTCGTTCATAACAAAAAAAAAAATAGTGGAATGGTAGAGGTGTGTGCATGATCAAAATTATTAATATTTTTCATGAAATAAAATAAAATTGTTGTGTAAATATTTTCATGACTTATTTGGTGTTGTTTACCAATGGAGATTTTTATCACTTTTTAGAAAGTGGGGAATCTTACTTTGTGTTTAATTTTCAATCAAATTTATAATTTGACGTAAATTTAAATATAATTTATGGAATATATTTGGGATTGTTGTGGAGTGGAGTTATTTTTTTAAAATAAAAATACTATTTTATAATAATAATAATAATAATAATAATAATAATAATAATAATCTAGTTATTTTTTCTACAAAAGTTATTATTGGCGAAAATAATCCATACAACTCTTCGGTGCCCGAGTTTTATCACATGTGGGTTAATTTTATCTTGGTATAATAGTATTCTTGTTTTAGTGAAAATTAGGCATAATATTATAGTTATTGGAAACTAAATTAAAATAGACTATTCAAAATATATTCTGATGATTTTGACGTATTTGTAAAATATTTAAAGGGACCAAGGCTATGGGACCCAAGCAACAAATAGTGCACCGTGCAAGAGACATTTATCCGGAAAAAATAGGTTGAAGATTTTAGGGTTATAGGATTGGATAATTTTTAATTTAAATTTATTATCAACATTATTGGTGCTCCAAAACTTATGTATTGTTACCATTTTATCAATAAACAAAAATCTTAAGGTTTTAATACTAGCAAATTTTATTCCAAAAAAAAACTATTATGCCATATGTTGTTTTCATGTTGTACGCTACTATGCCAAAACCAAAATATTCTATATTTTACCTTGAGATAAATGACAGAGATGAAGAGGTGAGTGAAATGGTATGAAGCTGACTTTATAGTGTAAATTGTTAATTTTATGCAGTGTTAATTAATTTGGTGTGTGTGCATGATCGAGATTCAGAATCACCTAATATTCTTGGTAAGGTTTAAGATTTTAGGTTTATAGCATTGAATAATTTTCAATCTACAAAAACTAGCAATAAACAAAATTCTTAAGGTTTCTATTAAAATACTAGCAAAGATTATTTCAAATAAAAACTAGTATGATATATGTTGTTTTCACGCCGTATGTTACTATGAGATAACAAAAATATTCTATGTTTTACCTTGAAAGAAATGAAAGGGATGAAAAGGTGAGTGAAATGGTATGAGGCTGATTTTATAGTGTGAAATGTTAATTTTAGACCATATTAATTAATTTCATTCGTAACAAAAAAAATAGTGGAATAGGGGGGGAGGTGTTTGGTGTGTGTGCATGGTCAAACTAAGAATCACTTAATAATGATCGTGTAAAACTAAGAAAAAGATAAAAAAAAATTATATTAATTCGTAATTTTGTCCTCTAAATTATCAAAGTTACTAAAATATCTTTAGGTGTCATTTTTCTAGTAATTTTATTGATAAAATTCCATAAAAAAAATATATATTATACTAAATTAATTAACATAAAATACATTTCATAACCAAAATAACTAATAAAAAATATATTTTAATATGTTTTATTTGTTTATTTATTTTGAAACACACAAAATTACGTTTACTTTATTAAAGTTTATTAGAAATATAATTTGACAAATTATATGATAGATGTGCAAAATTAAATTAGCCAAAATTAAAAATACTCCAAAATTTGACAAATTCTTGGTTAAAGGTTACCCAACACTAAAAACATTTCTTGCTTTAAGCGTATTTGGTCCAATTTCATTCCTTCAACTAGAACTTTGGTATTACGGTTGCTTTTTCACAATGTTGTAGCAATTGATGATAACCTTATAAAAGAGGCATTATTATTGTCTCTTATTTTAGCCTATACGGTAGTTATTGTGAAACTCTATCATCTTTTCTATAATAATGAGCTTGCAATTCACTTGTGGAACTAGATGGAAGGTATTAAAATACAGCAATAATTGGATCATTCTAATGTTCTCTCTATTTTATAAGTTTGTAAGAGAAAATTGAGTTCTCAATGAAGGGAAGTTGCAAATCAAAATGCAATGGGAATTAAAATTTTCCCTTTGATGGATCCTTACGAATAGTCGTGAATTAAGAATTATGAAATTATATATTGTAGTGTCTAACCTTTGCATACAAGAACAGGAAATAATCACAAATGTTTCTCGAGCGACAACATCACTACGTAGTCCACATAAACAAAATTTTAATGAGAGCAACCTCCATTTATAGTGCTAGTTGACAAACGGAACCGCTGAAAAACACTCACTTGTACTTGTACATAAGGTTCTATTTATAGAACAACTTATGGTAAGCCATTGCACTATAGCTTACCATGCTCCGCGTTTCTTTAATTTTAATTCGTGTTGGTGCATCATAAGAGCATAACTCTGAATAAAATTAGTCATGTTTATTTCGATCTCAGTTATTTGTTCTCGTGTGTGCAACCTTGCATGTTCTCGTAACATAGGCTATATAGTTAAATCATCCATTTTATATTATAAAGAGTGAGCGACACCTAGCAACATATTGCTACCCACTGACAAGAATGTTTTATGATTTGACGTATCCTTTATGTGATAATGATCTTGTGTATAATATCCATTTTGCCCTTATATCTATATATATTGAACACAAGGTACATAATGTGTCACCCTTGTATAGTTCCATATTAAATTAGTTTTGTGTTTCTCTTCTCTATTTATTTACTTTATTTTGCTTCATCTTCATTTTCAATAAGTATATGTTTTAAAGAAAAAGTTTTTACGTTTACAAAACACAGTTAAAATCCCCATTTTCTTGTATTTTTCACTCTTCAAGGGTAGCTTATACCACTATCACTATGAGAATAACTTATGACACTTACATAACAAACTCTGTATTATTCTCATGATGGTCAATCCAATACACATTTACCCTGATGTATACATATGATGTGACTTAATATCTCAGATCCAGAACTTGTGAGGTATAGTATGAATTTATTAGTATTGCCCTTTATAATAATACTTGACCGAGAATGTTTAAGAGTAAAGTTTTATAGTATCTCACAATCGAGTCATCCACTCCATGTTCTATTAAAACGAATTTTACTTAAGAAATTTATTACGTTGAAAAAAACATAATAACTGAAATATTCTATATTATAAATAAATAACACGATACAAGTTACAAGTTCAAAATATAAAATAGTGGCCTTTAAGACTTACACCAACACTATTTTTTTATTTTATCTTTGCTTATCTTTAATCACTCATGGCTTTTGAATGATTTGGAAATATAGAAATTACATGTGGTTCTATTTTTATTTGTTCGAATACCGCACATTTACATGAAAGGTTACACTTGTCCACATCACCTGAGTAACTAGTTTTTAAATTGAGATGTCATAATGATTACTTCCATTAGAGCATTGACTATCTTGAGTGTTGTCTTTTTATCAGGGTGTTGACTTTTCATAACATTGATTTTCTATTAGAGTTAGATGATACAATGCTTGTCGTAGTTGTCAAAGCCAAACTAATTAGATGTTTGACACGATTATCAAAGGCATTCAATCACTTGTTTGTCACACTTATTAGAGGTAGACAGTCATTTTGTTTGATATACTTATCAGAGACAGAACAACCATGTCGTTGCTTGTATTAACTGAAGGTGCGTTTGAGAACACATTCATCATACTCAAACACAATTGTAGTAGTTTATTCAGAGTTGTTATGATCCTTATTTTGAAGATTATATTTTCTTTGTTCATCAGATGATCTAGCTTATACTAGAACAATGACTTGTATTCCTTTTTCCTTTAATGTTTTGACTCGGAAAATAAATCTCAATACTTCTTATTGCTATATTATGATTTGCTCTATTGGTAAAAATAAGTACTTGTTTATTTGGGGATAATATAATGTGTTTAGAAACACTTAGATTATTATCTCTAACTCGTAGTTTATGCTACCTTAATATTCTTTGATAATATTCTTTGTCTTCTAACTTAATTTGCACACTTAGCAAATAAATATAGAGGATAATTGTTCTTTATTTATTTGTTTTTGTTAGCATCAAAACATCAACTAGAAGATTGGAGCTAAAACCAATTTTGCACTAAAGCGAATTTCATTTTATCACAAAGAGGCATGTCACCCAATACTTTTTGTGTTCATCTATCTCATGTTGAGATATGAAGCTCGGTTGAACTCGTGATCCCTCTTATCACTGAGCTCCTTAACTTTCTCACCCCAACCAAACCAACTTTTTATTCTCGTGAATTACACTAGTTATAAAATCAAATAAGTGTTTCACATCCTTTCTCTTCATAAAATTCTTCATTAATTAATTAATTAATTAATTAATGGCAACTGATATAACATTATGATGTTATATCAACCTTTTGATAATATATATATATATATATGGCATACACTTTATTTTTCTTTTTTATTTTGATCAAAACAAGTTTGTGACCGACTATGTAGTTTTTTATTTATTGTGATATTTTAATTCTATAAATGAAGAAAATATTATCATATTTAAAAATAAAAAAAAAAGATATTATAACAATTACACTAACATTTATTTTCATTACTATCAAATTCAAACATTCATCATTTTACTGGTCATAGAAAACCAACATGCACAAAGACACATCCATAGTTCCAAGTTCCAACTAGTTTAGAACTATTTTTATTTGGAATACATGCATAACATTATACAAAGATCTTATATGTTCACATTACATTTCTCCCTATTCATCACATTAAAACAAGCCCCCATGAAAGGGAAAATTCTTAACTTCAATGTGGTTGGTTAAATGTGAAAAGCATTGGAGTATAAATAATGTGAATAATATAACCAGATAGAATCTAGATGGCACAAGGATGGTCATTAGATTCACTCCTAACTAGAGTTGGTAGCCAAGCAACAGCCTTATTGCCAACAAAATGGCAAACAGGGATAGTTCCAGGCTTAACTTTGAGAACTTCATCAAGCAAATTGGGATTCATTCCTCTTGTATCATGATGGCAAGCAGCCAATGCCTTAACTTTAGTTCCATCAGAAGCCACCAATGGGACCATGTAAGTTGTTGATGCATTGACTTGATGACAATAAAACACAACTTTTTCAAAGTTCAATCTATGACACATCACTCCTTTGTCTGCAATTTTCTTTACTTCCTCCACCACATATTGGTCATGATTTCTGGCAAAATAACCTGAAAATGACTTAATTTTTGTCCCAAGCTTTGAAATTGCAAAATCCTTCATTGATTGTAAGGATGTTGCACAAAACTTGTCTTCTCCTATAGCAGCTGGGCCCCCACAAATTTCATCGAGACTATATCTCTCTTTTTCTACCACATTTCCAAATTTTTCGATTGGTAGCCATCCTATTGTTCGAAAAGGTTGAACATTAGAAAGCTTCTGAAGGCCACTCATTTTCTTGCCTGGATATAAATCATTTTCCAAAAACAGTAATTTGCCTTCGCTATCTGCACCATCATTCATTATATGATTGAATAGTTAGAATACATTCGTCGTATATATATTTCGTAAAACACACATTCGTACTATTTACTATTTAGCTTTTTCTCGTTTTAAAAACGATATTTTAGACAAATATATATGATATTTTTAATAATATTTTAGAATACTATAAATGATAGATAATTAATTTGACGCTTAAATATAATTGGAATGTCACATTATTCATATGATGCTTCTGCACTCTATATTTGTTTTAAAAAAATCGATATATAAAAAAAACAAGATTTGTACTCTAAAATAATTGAGACAAGTATATATATAATAATTATATGATTTTTTTCTTCAAAATTTATATAATATTTTATTAGTTATGTAGAGATAATTATTGAAAATTTTAATAAATACAAAAAGTATTGTATGAAATAAATAAACAAACATTAAATGTCATAGAATTATATACCCATAAAAATGCATGTTTGCTTACAGCTTACAAGCAATTGAGTTATAGATATTCAATGACAATAAAAGAAAAAGGAAAAAATGTTTTAATTTTTGGATAGAGAAATCTTTAGAACATTGGTTAATATATTAATAAAAATGATAACTTTACAAAATGATACCTTTTATATATTGTCTTGTTTATAAAATGATACCTTTTATATTTTTTTTTCTCTTTAAATAGAATATTCTATTAAGAATATAAAGTTGATTTGATAACTAGATTAGAAGATATAAATAATGAAACCATAAAAGAGATTACAAGTACAATTCTTAAATTTAACAAAATATTAATAATTAATATGGTCAATATTAATTATTAACTTTGATCATTGAAAAAAAAAATTAAACCTTCAATTACATGGGGAACACAATATATAAATTAAATATACAATAACGCAATAATAGAGATGCGGTAAAAAAAAGTTAATGGAAACAAAGTTATTAATTCATAACACATACCGGAATGAGATGCAACAATTCCCACAAGTGCCAACTGCAATAAAAATGTTCATGTTAATCAGATCGTATGAAAAAACTCGTTTTTTATTCTGTTATTATTTTACCTGCAAATTTGCGTCCTATTTTTTCTTCATATCTTTCAAAATTAATGTAGGAAATAGTGAATTTTTTATACGGTATTTCTTCTATTAAGATTTGAAAATATAAATCATCTATATCATTATATAATGGTAACTTTTAATTTTAATCGATCTTATTCTATATAAATTTAGCCTTAATAATTTTATTTTTTAAATTTAAATTTAAACTTAATTTATCACCGTAATTTTAGACAACTTCTTAACAAAACTTTCAAAATTTAAATAAAAAAATATGTTACATTAATATTAATATTGAAATTCATATCACATTAGATAACAAATTTATTATAAAAAGGAAACAAAGGAGTTTAAATTAAATGAATATTTATCATAAAAAAAATACATACTATATATATTAAAATATATATGCAACACAAGATAATATAAAAGGTGGATAGATGGACACGTCAATCTGCCTAGTAATGATTCAAGAGATATAGATTTGAAAAAGCATAGTCATCTTTATGTAAAAAAGAAAAAGAGAATTACTTTTTCAACTGATTAAAAATATCTTAATTAAGAAATAAAATCAGAGATCGATCTCTACAGTAAATACACTGCCAGAGTTTCTCTATTAAGTTGTAATTTGATGAGATTGATCCATTTGATCGATTTTATGGAACAAATTAGGGTTGGCTATTAACCGTACAAATAGGTCTCTCAACTTCAATTAGAGATATCTTAATTTTTTCATAGTATAATTAATTTTTTAAAATTATATCGATATTTTTAATTTTTTACATTCTAATTATTCTAAAATTTTATATTTATATTTTATGTTTAGAATACTTAAACTATAAAATTTACTCTCATAATTCTACTACAAATTTATCTCTATCATCTTATTGTCTTCTCCTTATTTTATCTCTAAAAATATTAATGACACTTCTCTCATTTTCTCTCCACACCCAACATGAATCACATACTTCTCCCATCTTTCTATAGAATGGCTGTCTAAAAAGTGATCTAACATAGGTTTCCAGAAAAATTTTACTTTTGAGTATTATATGATATTATATTTTTTATTTATGAATTAAAATTTTAAAAATTTAATCACCTAATATTTCAATTGAAACTTAGCCACTGGATAAAAAACATTACCAAAATTACATTGGTCATTATAATTGACTCAAATTCTTTAAAGCAAAATTTTAAACTCAATTCTTATGAATAAAAGTGGTGAAATCTTATAAACAATAAATAACTATGGCTTAAATTGAGACAAAAAGAAGAAAAAAATGGCTTACACAGCACAGAGTTAAAATGGATAGATCTGTAATCCCCATTTAAGCTATAAATTAAGTGAAGATCGTAGACGATTTATTATAAGATGAATAGATGCTTGTTGGTTATGAAGGATTGTTACAAGTAACAAATATATACAGTGAATTAGATGGCCTTCTCGTGATCCATTTTATGTTTTATTAATTCAACTGATAACTTAATGTATTATGAAACCTTCTATAATGTATAAAATTCTACTACACATGTTTCAGCTACAACTGCCGACAATTGATTAAAAAATATACTTATCATTTAAAATGTAAAAATTATTTTAAAATTATGTTCATTATAAATTCAAATTAAGCTCCAGTATTTTTTTCACATACTCTAATAACTTGTTTCAGCAGCCTCCATGTGCTTACGTACGTAGCTTCTCTCGACACGGTTGCTGAATTCTCTCCGTAGACTGCATATTTTTTTCAACCATGATACATGAACCTCGGGTATTCTATAATAAAAATTAAAATTAATTGTTAACATCGTTATTTTGAAAAAAAATATATATATTTGGACGTTTACAATTTTTTTTATATTTTATATTTTATTTTTTCTTTATTTTTTTCTTTTTATTATATCACCACCATTATAGATAGGAATATGTTAGGTTGAGTTACATTTTATAATAAAAATATTTAAAGCGTAAGTTTAACTTGCAACGTGTCATATTTTTTTTTTAACTATGAATCTTGCCTTTATAAAAGTTTAGTATGATTGTTATTTGTTAACCTATTTCATATTAACATTTTTAAATTAATAGTTAAACATATTTTTAAATATTTTTTTAGATTTAAAATGACATTTTAAAATTTTGACTTTAAATGAAATCATATTTCAATTCTATTTTATTATAATATATTTAAATATAACAATAATTAATATAGAATATTAATATGATTAAATTACTAAAATGTCAATAATTTTATAATTTAAAGTTTAACATAAAGTTTAAAATCTAATATATAACAGACTTTTTGTATGGCATGTAGTTCAACATTTTTAACTAAATAAACTTCTAACAAATTCCAAGTCTTGTTTATTTAAAAAATATCTAGTTTGGTCTGACGCTATCGTAAGCTAAGTTATATGCACTTGTATGGTAGTTTAATTTATTATCAAGACTAGTTTAACATGGAGGCTGCTGAAACAAGTTAAAATCATGCTTTATTCATGGAGACTAGTCATGATAATATTTTAATTAACTAGTCTGAAAAAAAATAATAATATTAACTAGTCTGAATAATTAACTAGTCTATTATCATAATGTTATTCAGAAAAGACTATTCATGGAAACAAGTTATTATCAAGACTAGTTAATTAATTAAAATATTATTATTTATTTATTTACTTATTTATAAGACAAGGATACTAAATGAAGACTAGTTTAACATATATTCAGATCTGAAGTAAATTTAACAGTAAGACTTTTTTAAAGTCGATAATCATGCATTTGTAAAATTACTATTTTTTTTATATGTTTTAGAATGCAAATTTATTCCTTAAATGATTGTAATTCAATTTTTTTTTTTATATTTCTTTTACATCAATAATAAAATCAATACATTGAATCTTTGTTGAAGCAATATTTATTATAAATAAATTTTATATACTTAAGTTTAAAAAACAATAGAATATATAGGGTTATGAACTCATGGCATGATCACATGAAGACTATTTAGTAAATTAAGTTTTGTTTTATTTTTACAACTAAAGTGATTGTCTTGGTGGTTTTATCCTAACATTGGCTCTAAATTAAACCATACACTTTTTGGTAACTTAAGTGGTTGAGCTGAAATATTTGGATAAATTCTAGAAGGAGATCCAGTATAAAAAAAATTCAAACATTGACTATTAACGTAATATACTAACATCTCTATAAATTATAAAATTTCTCTTAATAAAAAATTAATAAAAAATAATAAAATATAGAACACAGAAGGCAAATTATTAGTGATGCTGATGTGATATTCTTGTCAAACGTCTCGATTTCACATCTCTCGCCGTACTCTCCTTCTCCAAGCAATAGGTGGAGGTGAGTAAGCGGCGATTGTGTGAGTGGATTAATGTGTGAGTGGACTTGTATATGCTCCAATAAATTTCTATTTTCACTGAATGTCGAGATAAGTGATGATGTTTATCTGATTAATTTGAATGTGCTCCATGATATTCACAATAGTAGAAGCACATAGATCTTTTATATGTTGGCACATACGTTTCTTGGGATGATGTTGGGAGTAGCCTCAATATTCTGTCATCTTTTTCTAATAACCTTAACATGTATGGTCTTCTCTTTGTTTGGACTTTACTTATATGTATGTTTGCTTCATTTAGAATGGGCTTCATTGGTGGTTAATCCATAATATATTTAGATTGGGCCTCTGAGGCCCATACCATTAAATGAACCCCATATACCCTAAAGTATTTTAATAAGTAATAGGTCTAAAAATGTTTGAAGTTTGAAAAATTAAAAAGTTTTTAAAATGGAAATTTTCCTAAGTTGAAATGTCGTACTGATATGGTATCCCTAACACCCTAGACTTGAACCTCTGGTGTGAGGTGGAATCATAAGAGTTTTGTTGAAAGACATAAGGACGCGATCATTGATTTTGTGTGTTCTATTAAGATTGTTGGATCTACTAAATACAAGTTGAACCTTTCGATCACAATTATTGTTATTTGTGCATTTGCAGCCATTGTTGATATGTTTCCTTCATCTCTTCTAAACATTTTCATCGTTTCATTTTCACCATTTTATTGTTCTTCCATATATGGGTTCGTGATTACTTTTGAATTTTCATGTTTTTCGTGGGTTTGAGCTTCGTATTTATCATTTACTTCAGTCTTTCCTCATAGTTTATGGTATGTTTTATCTCGACTCTCCTTGTTTCATTTATGTTTAGTGAAATGGCTAATTCAAATATTATCTAAATAACTGATTATGTATAAACTCATAGCGCCACAAATGCTTTGATTGAAGCTTAGTTTGTAGAGGATTGGTTAAAGGTTTCTTCTTTCTCCTTTGCAAACCAATACGATGTTAGCTAGGGCCTTGTGTGATTTTGTATAAGCCTAATAAGAAACTTCGTGATAGGAATTTACCATGGTACAATTGGGTAGAAGAGAGTATCAGGGAGGCATATTTCATATATTTAGATGAAGGTCCTATTAGATATTTTGTTTCTTGCACCCCTATTTTGAAAAATAATATCCATTTTTCCGACCTTTAATAAGAGTAATAATGGCAAATTTGACTTCTTCTACGCTTATCAAACTTTCGTTACTAGGATTACACTTCAAAATCCTTTTACTAATTTTGAGGTGATGTGATAGTTGAACGTTGCTTTTTCTCAAATCCCCTTTAACAGCTGAGAGTACATTAAATGTTTTGAGTTGATATGTGCACACAAGAAAGTACATTGTGCTATTGTATGAACTGACAAGGTGATTCACTGGTGGCAATTGTAACATCCTAAAATCAAAGATTAGGCATTACAGTGGTGATGGACTTTAAGCTTGATGTTGCATGCTTCAACCTTAACTCCTTCTTCTCATAGCACAACAAGAAAACACCAATTTTGTGAGGGCCAAAAGCCCTCACAAAGGGAAAAAAACAGCCACAAAGGTGGCTTTTGTGAGGGCTTTTGGAAGCCGCAAAGAAGCTGGTCACAAAATTTTGTGAGGGCTTTTGCAGCCACAAAGGAGCTGAAACACGTTGGCATTTGTGAGGGCTTTTGCAGCCACAAAAGTCTGCCTTTGTGAGGGCATAGGCCGCCACAAAGGAAAGCTGAATTTGACTGATGCAGCTTTTGTAAGGGCATAGGCCGCCACAAAGGAATGCTGACTGGGCATTTGCGAGGGCTTTTGGCCGCCACAAAATCCAAGCTGAATTTGTGAGGGCTTTTGGCCGCCACAAATGCCAACATAATTAATTAATTAATTTTTAATTCTAAATTAATAGTTTATTACATTATTATATATAATAAATTAATATAATTATAATATTAAAATTTAAATTATAATTAAATTAAATTTGAAATATAATTTAATTATAAATTAAATTTAATATATATATATATATATAAAATAAACTAATGTTAATATAATTAAAAACAAAGATTAATAATTAAATTAAAGATTAATTTAAATAATAAAATATTAATAATAAAATATTTAAATTAATAATTATAATTATAATTAAACATTAATTTAAATTAATGTAAATTATAAATAAATTATAATTTTTTGTAGAGAGAAGGAGGAGAGAATAGTGAGAATGAGGTTTTAGAGAGAAGTTGAATGTGAAAAAATGAAGTAGGAGGGTGATAAATATATATAGGATTGGCCTTGGGCATTTGTGGCGGCCTTTGCAGCCACAACACCGCGTGCCCATTTCCTTTGTGGCGGCCTATGCCGCCACAAACGCCCAGGTCACAAAAAAAATTTGTGACGGATTTGGCCCTCACAAAAGGCATCCTTTGTGGCTGTAAAAGCCCTCAAAATCCAGAAATATTTAACTGGATTTTGTGGCTGCCTAAGCCCTCACAAAATCCAGTTAAAAAATAAAAAATTTGTGAGGGCTTTTTCAGCCACAAAAGATGACAAATTTCAATTTTAACATTTGTGAGGGCTTTTTCGGTCACCAATTTGTGAGGGTTTTATTCGGCCACAAAATATTTATAAAGTTGGCCACAAAGGGAGTGTTTTCTTGTAGTGTAGGCTTTTGCTCCAAATAGGAGGGAGTACCTATAAAAGACATTATGATGCCAAAGTAAGGCAGGGCATAACCATATAGAAAATATAGTGAGTAATAAATAATGTGTTTGATACTTGGGGGAGAACCTCATATTTATAAAGTAGTTGGACACATATAAGTTGTAGTTTGTTTTTATCTACGATGCAATTGCATTTGAGATAAACACTAAGGTTTATCTCATTAAAGGTGCACGCCTATTGCATAGGACATTATGAGTATGTCGTAAACTTCTAGATTTCTTGCCTTTGGGCACGTGAGCCTCTATGAATGACGTTGGGGGTAGTTTTCATGTTGCGTTATCCCTTTGTGTTGAGGTCTCCACATCGGGTCTTTACTCAACTAGGCCTTAATATTGGGTTTTTTCGCTACATTTGAATTGGGTTTCCTTTGTGTTCGATCCATAATATATTTGGGTTGAGCCTTTTAAGCCCATACCATTACACAAGGACACAATAAAGGTAGTTGTACCGAATGGATAAATATTGGGGACACAAAAGGAATTTTTTCCTTAATCTAACATTCAAAGACACAACAAAAGTTGGATACCTATAACTATAAAATGATTTGATTGTAGGAACTTCATCAGCATCATCAAACACTTAGATGCTCCATATATTTATAAGGATTGTTTGACTTTATCTCACAAATTAAAGGTCTGATCTCCTAATTTGTTCTTTACAAGGTAAACTAAAAACTTACATAAAACATTCATCTTATCTTACATTTGATTAAATTGAAATACTCTTGCTAATCTCTTTTAAATCTCTCTAATTTTAGTTTATGTATGTGTTATGTTTTAATGTGACTCAAACATGTGATAATTATTTGAAAAAGCATACTTACACGATTGTATTGATACTTAATCGTTACATATGTATTAACATGTTGATTTTTTTTCTTCATGTTTTCCCTTCTTTTAACAGTGTAAATTGACTAACAAGCACTATGAATCGATTTACCAATTAAAATTTTCAAAAAATTAGTTCTAGACCAGTTGGATAGTTGATTCACAAAATAGTGAATAGATTCACATAAGTTGAATTTTCACAAGCTTGCACTATTTTCATTTATTCAAGTGCATGCCTCACATTAAAACACTACTCATTCACTTTATTGCCAATAAATCCTCTTTACTTTCACATAAAAAACCATAAACAAAAAACTTCCTCTTATTCCTCTCCCGAAAATGTCACAAAACCATTTTTCATTCATAAAAAATATCCACCAAAAGTCCTAACTTTCTTCATGGTTGCTTGAAGCTTCGGTTCTCTAAGTTGAAGATTGTTGATGACTTATCAAGAATCACCCAAAGTTTGTGTTTTTTCATCACCAAAGTAATTTTCGAATTCCTCTTTGTTGGTGTGTTTTTAGATTGATTTCTCCAGATTTGTGGTATTGGATGTTAGTATTGTTGGTTGATATAAAAGATGATTAGAGATTACAGTTTGTTGGGTTGTGTTTGAAGTTTGTTAGTATTGGTTACTAGATGTTGTGCTTTTGGATATTTAAAGTTCAAGGTTGTTTGTTTGATTGAAATAGAAGCAGCTAATAGGAAAACGTTTTGTGATAAGAAAACCAAAAGAAATTCCAATTTCAACATCATTTTTTGATTTCAAGAGATTATTTTCCTGTAAGGAATAATGTGAAAGATACAATGTTTAATTCTTTCCTTGAAGTGTTAATAACAATGAGTTTTATGTTTGGTGGAAAAGACAATGTTCAAACGAGTTTTTAAGTTTGGATCATCAATATTGTGCTCCATTGGTTAAGGATTTTTATATCAATTTAATTATCAAAGGAATTACTCTTTATTACAAATTTAAATATGTGAATATTAAGGTTGATGCTTCAGTCTTTTTCAATTAAAAAATATCAAATGCTTCTGTATGGAAAAATGTTTCTCACTTGAAATGTAGTGGTAAGATTCTTACTCAAGATACTTAAGAAAACTATGAAGGCAACAATAAACTTGCTTTTAATCAAAAGATTTTGGTTAACCCGAATGATATTTTAAATGGTAAAGTCTTAAGTAAAAAAATCCTTCAATTTCTTTATCAACTGATTCAGTTCCAGAGTCAGAATCAATGTTTGTGTGGCATCAAGAGGCAAAGTTGATTTAAGCCATCAGAGCCAAATCTGCTTGTTCATCATCATCAGAGGATTCATCAAAATCATTTCATGTAGCCTTTAGAACTTTCTTCTTAGGTCTAGAATCATTCATCTAATGTTTCCCGTTTTCCAAATTTGGACATTCAAACTTAACATGTCTAGGTACTTTGATCCTGATTCATTTTTTGTGTAGCTTGGATTGTGTGGTAGATTAATCTAAGTTTTGGCTATTAGTATTGCACGAAAAGAATTCCATATTGTTGTTTTTGTGGTTGTTCTTTTATTTTTGAAAATGTCGAACGGGGAGAAAGAAGAATTGAAAAATTATTTAACGTTTGTTCATGTTTTTTCACTAACAACACAAATTCAGAAGGAGTGTTATAATGCATCATTTTCCTTTCACAAATTTGAGAAAATTTTGTTATTAAAATCTCATAAGTTTCACCATAAAAAATAAAGGAGATTGTAAATTTAAGGTCTCCTAATTAGTTTTTAGACTTAGTATTTTGAGTAATGTTAAATTTAGTTTATTCTGAATGATGTGTCTTTCCTTTGTTGATTTTCATTCTCCATATCTTGCATAAGATACCTATGAAGGTGCAAACATGAAGAGAAAAAAAAAGGTTAAATTGTGTTTGACTAAGTTGAATTATTTTTTCTAAAGATAAGGTTTAGATTTTTCTTATGCAGTCAAATATATCTTCAGCGAGTGGTTTGGTGAATATGTCGGTCTATTGGTATTTAGTGTCTACAAACAAGATATTTAGTACTCCTTTTTGAACAAAGTCCCTAATGAAGTGATGTTTGATTTCTATGTATTTGGCTCTAGAATGTAGGATTGGATTCTTGGTTAGGAAAATAGCAGAAGTGTTGTCACAGAATATGAGAATGTTACTCTCAAGAATCTTGTAATCTTCTAGTTGATGTTTCATCCATAGTAATTGAGAACTTCAAGCAGTTGTTGAAATGTACTTAGCTTCTGTTGTTGACATTGCAATTGTGTTTTGTCTTTTAATTAACCATGAGATTAAGTTTTCACCAACAAATGTGGAATCTCCACTTGTGCTTTTTCTCTCAAGTTTGTCTCCAGCATAATCAAAATCACAATATTCATTTAATTTGTACTTAGTAGATTTCTTGTAGAACAAACTAAGGTTGGAAATACCTTTTAAGTATCTAAGGATCCTTTTCACAATAGTTAAATGAGATTCTCTTGGATTAGCCTGAAATCTTGCGTATACACACACACACTAAACATAGTGTCAGGTATAGAGGCAACAAGGTAATACAGTGATCCAATCATTCCTCTATATATTTTTTGGTCAACCTTCTAGCCTGATTCATCATTTTCAAGTGAATAGGTAGGGTGCATTAGTGTAGTCATAGGTTTACAATAATTCATTTAAACTTCATGAGAAGTTTTTTTTGTATATTTGGTTTGATGAATGTATATGCCTTTTTGACTTTGATGAATTTGTATCCCTAAAAAGAACTTAAATTCTCCCATCATACACATTTAAAATTCAAGTTGAATCAACTTAGCAAATTCTTGACAAATAGTGCAATTAGTAGATCCAAAAATAATATCATCAACATAAATTTCAATGATAACAATGTAATCTCCTATTGAGGTTCTAAAGAGGGTGTTGTCTACATGTCCTATTTCAAAATTGTATTTAAGCAAGAAGTGACTTAGTCTATCATATCATGTCCTACGTGCTTTTTAGACCATACAATGATTTCCTAAGTTTAAATAGATGGTCTGGAAGTTTATAAATTTCAAAACTTGGGGTTGCTTAACATAGACTTCTTCACTTATATACCCATTTAGAAATTCACTTTTAACATCCATTTAAAATAATGTAATGTTATTATACGTAGCAAAAAAGAGTAGGGAATGAATAACTTATAACCTCACCACTAGAGCAAATGTCTCACTGTAATCAATACCTTCTTCTTGACTATAGCTTGTGCAACAAGTCTTGCCTTGTTTCTGACCATTTCTTCTTTTCATTTAGCTTGTTTCTAAAAACTCACTTGGTTCCAATAAATTTTTTCTTTAGACTAGATACTAGATCCCAAACATCATTCATTTTAAATTCATTAAACTCTTCTTGCAATGCAAGGATTCGTCCATCATCTTTCATTGTTTCATAAATAGATATAGGTTCAATTGATGATAGTAAACCCAACAAAGTTATGCCTTTCAGTGATGATCTGGTTTTCAAATGATCATTTGCATTTCCAATTATAACAGTTTCAGGATGGGATGACTTGTACTTTTAACCAGATCTCCCTTCTAACTTATCTTGACTGTTTCTGACTTGGTCAAATTCATCCTCTGATGATTTATCGTCTTCTTTTGTAATTTGGAATCAAACTTGCCAAAATTATCTTTAGTGTTTAACATATGATAAGTACAACCAAATGTTTAAAGTAAGAGATGTTATTCTTTTTACCCTTCCATAATTCATACGGAATTTTATTCAATATTGATCTAATTAAGATTCTATTTTTAATATAGCATGTAGTATTAATTGCCTCTTACCAAAAATGTTTTGCAACATCCATCTCATTGAGCATGGTTCTGGCCATTTATTGAAGGGGTCAATTATTTCTTTTTACAACTCCATTTTGTTGTGGTATGCTAGGAGATGAGAAATCATGAGAGATTCCATTCTCATCGCAACAACTTTCAAAAAACTTATTTTCAAATTCTCTTTTATGATCACTTCTAATTGTTACAATCTTAAGATTCTTTTCATTTATTACTTGTTTGCAAAATGCAATAAACACTTTGTGGGATTTATCTTTATTTCTTAAGAATTTTACCCAAGTCCACATAGTGTAATCATCTACTATCGTAAAGCGATATATCTTTCCATTTAGTGATGTTGTTTTCACTGACCCAAAGAGATCTATAAGTAAGAGCTCAAGGGGCTTTGACATTATTTGTTTGTTTTCTCTTTTGACAAGCTTCACACATAATTTCAATTTTGTAGCTAAGCTTAGATAGACCTCTAACTAGTTGAAGTTTATGAAAATTTGAGATTAATTTAAGGTTTGCATGACCTAACCTTTTGTACCAAATTAATCTCTCTTAATTACTAACATTAAACACTTAACGTCTTGTTTCTCTAAATTAAACCGATTTATTTTATATATGTTATTTTGCTTATGACCTATAAATAATACATATTCATCTTTGTGACTAATTGCTTTGCATGTTTTTTGATTAAATATAATATCATAATTATTATCACTTAATTGACTAATACATGTTAAATTATGTTTAAGACCTGTAACAAACAAAACATCTTTAATAGAAGGAGATGTACCATTACCAACTATGCCTTGCCCTATGATATGGCCTTTCTCCTTTCCTCCAAAAGTTATTGTGTCGCATTTGATCAATGTTATGTCTTGGAACATAGACTTTTATCATGTCATATGTCGTGAGCATCCACTGTCCAGGTACCATGATTAGTTTTTTAACTTGGTTACTGAGGACATCTGCAACATATATAATTTTGTTCTTAATTTTTTAGTCTTGAAAGGTTTTTTGTCTTTCCTTGTATTTAACAGGGGTCACGGTAATTTAGAGTGAACTTTCTTAGAGCAAACAATACACAAAATATCAGAGGGAATAAGTTTAGATTTAGTTACTGTTTCTTCAAATCTTATACCTCTTTTACCATTTCTTTTGCCATATTTACTTTTTTCTATACTATTAGCTAGAAAGTCTTGGAATGCTTTTTCGTATTTATCAAAATTACATGTAAAATTTTCTAAAGGTTTTGAAACAAGAGTATATTTCAAGGTTTTATTTTCATATTTAACCTCAACATTTTCATTTTTTAAGGCATTGATTTCTTCAGTTAAATTTGCATTTACTTTCCTAAGTGCTTTTAGTTTTAGAGACAACTTGTGGTTTTTATTTAAGAAATAATTTATGACATTAATTAAATTAGATTAGGTTAAGTCATAAAATACCTCAATTTCCTCATTGACTGATTCACTTCCAAAGGCAGAGTTGGTATGAGCCACCAGAGCAAAATCTAATTTCTCTTCATCGTTAGAGGATTCATCAGAATCATCCCATGTAGCCATCAAAACCTTCTTCTTGGGTCTAGAATCTTTCCTCCGATGTTTCTATTTTTCCAATTTTGGACATTCAAACTTGACATGTCCAGGTTTATTGCATCCATACCATATGATGTTTTTCTTGTCATATTTTTCATCCCTTCATCTATTGGACTGACTGACACATCTTTGAGTAAATTTCTTCTTTATGTTGTGCACATCTTCTAAATTTTTCTAGATATGAAAGCCAATTCCTCATCTTTTGAGTTTAGATTCTGATCATCTGAATCATTATCCTCTGATTTTGTTGTTGCCTTTAGAACCTTCTTTTGCTTAGATTTCAAGGCCAAATTGGGCTTCTTCTTCTTGGGCTCATCCTCTGCAAACTCAATTTCATGTGATCTCACGGAGCTAATTGATTCTTCCAATTTAAGAGTATTGAGATCCTTAGCTTCTTGTATATTTGTAATCTTAGATCTCCACTTGCTTGACAAATTACTAAGATTTTTCTTCACACAATTAGTAGTAGTATAACTCTTCTCAAGTACTTTTAATCCTAATATCAGAGTCTGGAATATGAAAAACATTGTTTATGTCTTCATCTGGAACAACTCATACTTTCTGACTAGGAGGTTGGCATTTGCTTCTTGAATTTGTTTTCTTCCTTCATAGGTCAAAACCAAATTGTCAAAATGTTTTTTGTGGTTTCTTTGTCAATGCACTTATCAATTTAATTGAAGGTGATTGCATTGATCAGGAAGATTATGGACTTGTGATACATCTTGTACATCTTCTTCTATTCAACATCCATCTATTTCTTTGAAATTTCAGTACCGTTATAATTTGTTGTGAGATAAAAAAACTCGTCAGCCTGTCCTTCCAATACTCAAATCGTTCACCATCAGAAAAAGGTGGCATGTTGATGTTTCCTCCAACAGATTTTTCTCCAAATCTAGACATTATTGAATTCTTGGATCTTTGTTCAAACATTGTAAATTGCTAATTTTTTAAATCAGGATCTTGATGCCAATTGAAGGTGAAAACACAAGAAATGGGTTGAATTGTGTTTAACTAAGTTGTATTATTTTTGCTAATTTATTTAGAACTAGTTCGAGTTTGATGACTTACTTATAATAAAAGTAGTAACAATCAAATTAAGTGATCAGAGGTAGAAGTAAAACAAGAATTATAGACTTAAAGTAACACACGAATTTATCAAGTTAAACACCATTTTTGTATGGAATAAGAGAAAATCCCAAGTCCATAAAGACCCTTAATGAACCTTACTTGTTGGGCCAATCTCTAAAAATAAGAGTAAGTGCCACAAATTTTCTTAGCGAAGTAAACCCACTTGGAGTAGTGCTAAAATTATCAAATCGAAATTTTGTTGAACCCACATGTCAGATTAGAGTTTTGCATGATCAGGTTTCAGGCCTCTAAGTAATTCGCTAAGCGAAATTATATTTGTTAAGTGAATTTGATAGCATTTGCAACTATAAACAGGTGACTACCAATCGCAATATCTCATTTCCACACCTTTATTTTCCTCTCCTTTACTAAACCTCGATCAAATCTTGTATAATAATAGTCTCATCCCATTCTCACCATAACCAACTTCATTACATCGTTTTCAACTAGAAGTCAACTCTACCGTTGAGCTGTTGGAGTTCAGGCGCTAATGGGGTATTCAATTCTGACCTTTGGAGATCGTTTAGGTGAGTATAATACCAACATCCTTCTATTTTTCTTCTATTTTTGCTTGCATGTGACGTTAAGAAACGTCTTAACCATGATGAATTGTTGTTTTTGTGCTTATGTTGAAATATAGGTTGTTTTGGAAAAAATAGGGGTATCGCCAACTCACCAGAAAGTGTCTTTGCTTGTGTGTGAAATAGGTAAATACTTGCAAAGACATTAACAAATTGTTCTTTATGTGCTTAGGTTGTTAATAGTTAGTATATTTGTACGAGACAAAAAAATGACATTGAGACATGTCAATTGTGTAAGATTTCTAAGTTCAAGTACTTTGGACACCCGGTTGGAAGCGTACGATGTTGTTAGGGACATTTATTTGATCATCCAAACAACCTTGAATAATGATAAGCTCTAAAAGCATGATACTCTGTCTTGGTTCTATTTATTTTTATATAAAATGGTAAATGACAAGGTCATACCTACAATAATTATAGTTATGACCTTTGAGTGGTATGATACATGATTGAGTTTTTGTTTTGGTGAAAATTGAAAGTTAAAGTTAAAGTCGTACCGACAATTGAAAGTGTCATAACTTGTGTAGTGGATATTGAATGAGATACTCATGCAGTTGACTTGCATGAATGTGGCGAAGTTCATTGTCTCGTGTATGGGAACACAAGGTTGATGATTTACCTAGTTATTCTGAAGGGGACATTATTATAAAGCTAGTTGGATTATATGACACTATAAGGTAGGTTATTTTGGCTTGATTTGGGTTGTCATCGA
The DNA here is from genome assembly GCA_037974835.1 of Cicer judaicum. Taxonomy (NCBI): domain Eukaryota; kingdom Viridiplantae; phylum Streptophyta; class Magnoliopsida; order Fabales; family Fabaceae; genus Cicer; species Cicer judaicum. The sequence continues at coordinate 2,778,037 of JBBPBS010000968.1, read as the reverse complement.
CTTATGATGTCTTGACTCTTCAAGTCAAACAACACTCGTCTAAATGTTATTTGGGAGTGTTTCTAGCAATTAGGGAAAAGGTGAAAAGTCTGCATTGACATGCATTCATTATTATATAGGCATTGACCCGAGGGATGAATATCTGAGAATGGTTGTTTTGTTTGATATATGTGTTGTTTGACCTATTACTTATGTACTTTACTATATTGTTACCATTTTCATGGTGGCGTGAGATTCTTAGTCATTATGGGGTTTGTCTTGAATTTTTATCTATGTTTTTAGATCCCATCGAAGAGGAGTTCCTAGTTGAAGATAACGTTCCACTTTCTACCTTGATGCATTTGGAAAAAGAGATTTAAGTGTCGCATGCAAAGAGTGTTGTCTTGTTTTGAATAGCCATGGTATTTTTTGTAGTCTTATTTTTTTGAGTGTTTTGTAAATTGTATTTGAATACTTGGTGTCATGTGTATCAAACGATATCCTATAAATCTGTAGATACCGTTTACAACAAAATATATATGTATATTTTGGAATAATCACCTATGTAATTAACTTTTAAATCTCTCGTACATTATTTCCACAAACAACTATTATATGTAAATCATTTAGTTAGGTAGGTAGTTACTTAGGTTTCACAAATGAGACGTTAGGGATGTCTCAAGGGAAATCACTAGGAATATATATAAATAAGTTAGTTAGGTAGACAGTTACTTAGGTTTCACAAATGGGGCTTTTTTGTTGAACACTAAGTCACCCAAACTAGAAACTTCAACTCAGGGATTATGAGGTGACTTTCCTACTTGTATCAACATGGAACTGGTTGGATCAATGAGTCATTGACATAAACTATAGTAGAGTCTGCATTGCATTATTAAATATGATTATGATAAATAGTTATGTTGTTGAGTCCATTGCATCATGATATTTGTGTTAGTTGATAAGTTGATTTGATATGTTTATATGACTCATAGTTGGTTGATTTTTTGAATATATATATATATATATATATATATATATATGTGTGTGTGTGTGTGTGTGTGTGTTTTATGATGATAATATGCTTAGAGTGTTTATTATGCATATTACGTTTTGTGTGTGTTTAGTATGTGGTTTTCACCTTTATAGACATTTGTTAGTTGATATACAAAGGACACAACTTATATATGGTCCAATGCTTAAATGATGTCTTAGACTTAGACCATGTAGTCCTTAAGTCACTTCTTGTGGTGGACTCTACCGTGTGATACGAGGTATGTTTTCTTTTGTAAAAATATTTTATTATTTTAAATAAATAACTAGAATCACAAGGACATTTAGTAATAGTATCATTTGAAAGAGGTATATGATAACTACAATTTATGAAATGTTTTTGAAAAGATTTTAATTTTTGAATTTTTTTCGCTATTTCCATACTTTTAGACAAAAGGTGTCATAGTAAGAGACTCAACAACTTTAATAAAATTATTATTAAGTTCAAATTACAGGATAGTTATGTGTTATGATTAACAATTAATCGATTATATTCTCAATTTAATCGATTATCTACAAAATAGTTGATTATAGAAACCATTTAATCAATTATTACCACAAGTTTCACAAGATCAACACTTACACTATTTTGTGAGTTTTACTATTCACCTAATCAATTAACTTAAGCATATAATCAATTATTAATCACCCAATCAATTAAAATATTATTATATTTGATAAATTATTCTATTAATTTAATTCATTAAAAAATAACAAATATCAGTTACGAATTTAACAAAATAAGTCAAAAATCATGATCAACTCATCAACAATAACCACAAACAATAAAAACATTTAACACAACATTTAATCAACCCAATTATAAATTATCAAAAATTAGTATATTTAATTATCATATTAAATTAGACAGCACGCCATAAGAGGCGATCTCAACCATCAATTATTACAAGTCTAATATGTTCTTCCAACAACAATACCAATCAACTAACCATGACTTTATCCAGATTTTGGTTTTATAGGACATTTCTATTCAAATTAAACTAAACCTACTCATTATCCTTAAAATTCAACCCCACTTCGTACTTTAATTAAAAAAAAATGTGATTTGAATGAAAGGATCTAAATGAATGGGGCCCTTGTTTTCCAAAAACCATAATTTAAATTAAAAAAAAATAGAAACAAAATTGAAAGATGATCTACCGAATGAAATTCAAATATGAAACAACAACATAATGAATAATATAAAATATTAATAATACTCCTAATGACTCACAAATTTCCCATATATAGAGTTTGATCAAATTGGATTATAGGGTTAGAATTTAAATTCCAAAACAAAAATCAAAATAAGAAGAAATTGCAATTTCTGTCACAATTTGACTTTATTAAATTTATTGATTAAATTGATAATGAAAGTAGTCCAATTAGCAGTGATGAGTAGAGGAAATGATAAGAATAATGTTCAATGCATAATAGAGGAAAGAAGCATAAGAGGATTGAAAGATGATTTACCGAATAAAATTCTAATATAAAACAACAACAATTGTTGTTATATATTTCTCGACGTTCGTATAAATATCTAACATAACAAATAATATAAAATATTAATAATACTCTTAATTAATGACTCACAAATGTCACATATAAAGTAATTCAGTAAAATCATTAAATATAAAGTAATTCAGTAAAATCATTAAAGAAATACACAGACAAATGATTTAAGAGAGAAAATAAGTAAAATAGTATAAAGTAGTTGAGTAAAACCATTAAAAAAATGTACACACAAATAATTGAAGAGAGAAAATAAGTAAGATGATATAAAACAATTTAATAAAATCATTAAAGAAATGCACATGTATTTCAAAAAATGTATCATTTAATTTTATCCTTAAGATATATTACAAAAATATATATGAATACGTGTGGAGTGTTGTAACTCCCATGTTTTCGTAGAATAGTTTTGAAATATTTTATTGAGTCAGATGTGTTGTTTGTAAAATATTTAGATGCTTAGACATCAATATATGATAGTTTCAAATAATTATAAGTACAAAAATCAATTTATACTATTCATAAATCTATTTGTGTACATCAATCAACAAATACCGATTTCAAAGGGATTTTATTTGATCTTACGTTTAAGGATTGTTTAACTTTCAATAGATTTTAAACATAATAAAAGGCCAAAATTTGTGTACCTCTAACTACAATCTGATTTTGTGTGTGATGAAGAAAACTTTTAAACACTCATAACTTTTTCATTTGTTAACTGATTTTGATTTCCGTTTATTCTTAAACAAGAACCAAGAGGTATAACCAAGTATCTATTTTCACCCTTCATATTCATTCTTCAAAGCGTCAACTCTATCACAAAATAGTACTATTTGGTTTCTATGATTGCTTTTGTAATAAAAATCCAATAATAAAGTATAGGTATTTATTTTGTAAAAATTAATTATTTTTTTTGCATGTTGTGATTATATGATTTGAATAATTGTTTGAGTATATATAATTACATGTTTATGGGTTTAAATGTTTGATCATGCCCTATTTGTTGTGAAAAACATTTTATCACTAAGGGATCAATGGTTTGAGTGTTTTAGAATAAAAATATAATGTTATCACTAAACTAGAAACCAATCTATATAGATTACAAATTGATTTATGTATCTTAAAAATTGGAAATATCAATTTGTATAATTAGGTTGTTTGTCTTTGTTTGTATGTAAAAACAAATTATGGTCGAATTATATAATATAAATCTTGACTTCATTAATTTTTTTTTTTTAATCTTTGTAATAATTTCTTATTTGTTTATTAGTGAAATATTACTTTTTTGTCAAAAGAAAAAGACCAAATTAATGATTTTTTTGTTGTTATTGAAAGAATAATTAATTTTATCATGTCTATAAAAAATAATATTTTATTTAAAAATATACAAGTTAAAAAACTAAAATAAATCAAAATAAAGATAAAGAATAAAATATAATAGACCAAAATTATATTTAAAAAGAAAAATATATAACCTGTGCTATTTTTTAAATAATTTTTATTATGAATATATAAACAAAAATAAGACAATTGAGGTTCGGTGTTTTGCTTATCAAAAACAAAAAACCTTCGCCGTTTCAGATTAGGTTATCAAACCCTAAAAACCAACAGCATCACTTTACTCAGCTTCTCTCCCCCTCTCTGGTGGCTACATTACCACCACTCTCCAATCGGAACGTAACAAAATGGCTGAGTACGATCTGACACCGCGTATGGCCCCAAATCTAGACAGACATTTAGTCTTCCCACTCTTAGAGTTTCTTCAAGAGAGACAGTTATACGATGATAACCATATCCTTAAAGCTAAGATCGATCTTCTGAACAACACGAACATGGTTGACTACGCTATGGATATTCACAAAACGCTTTACCAAACAGAAGATGTTCCTCAGGATATGGTTGAAAGGAGGGCTGATGTTGTCGCTCGTCTTAAGTCTCTTGAAGATGCGGCTGCTCCTCTTGTTGCTTTTCTTCAGAATCCTGCTGCTGTTCAGGAATTGAGGGCTGATAAACATTACAATCTTCAGATGCTCAATGACAAATACCAGGTTTTGTCCCTTTTATTCGCACTTTTTATTGATAGTTTCCCTTTTATTTTTAAATTGCGATTGTTTCATGAAATAAATTTCGTTTTTGATATTTTATTCTTATTTGTTTGGGTATTTTTTCTTGGAAAGTGTTTGGATTAGTTTATTCTGAGGGAATATTTAGGTTTATGAATGAGTCATTTTTTTTAATTTGATGAAAAATGTAATTGATTATTAATTATCAGAAAATAAAAGGATCCTGAACATTTAAGATAGTTTTTTCTTATTTGTTCGGATTGTTTTTTTGTTTTTTTTAAATGTCTGGATTAGTTTATTTTGAGGGATTATGAATGTGTAACATTTTTTAATTTGATGAAAATTGCAATTGATTATCGAGAAATAACAGGATCCTGAACATGTACAGCGGTGTTATTTTTTGCTTGTTAGATTTGGTATATTAGGCGTGGAATCTTCATTGTGCAGAAATTGAGTAGCATTTGATAGTTTTTTTTAATTTGTTGGGATTAGTTTATTCAGTGGGAAGAATTGGATTTAGGAATGAATAACCTTTTTTTAACTTGATGAGAGCTTTTGAAGAGAAAATGAATTGTCAGAAAAAAATAGGGTCCTAAACATGTAAGATATTTTAATTTTTTGCTTGTTAGTTTCTTGTAGATTATTAATGGAATCTTTGGAACAAGTTAGGTAAAATATTGAGTTTTTTTGGAAGTTGTTTGTTTAAGTTTGGGCTGTTAGGTGATTTAAGCTGCCAAAGGGTACAGAGCGATCATAAGGGGGTGTTTTGTTAACAACTCATTTCTATGCTTTATTCATAAGACAATAACACAAGAGGATTGTGGAAATTAGGGATTTGTTTGATATGTATAAAATGGTATATGGCATATACTATTAACCGTCTTATAAAGTATTTTGTGGGGCTTATTTCATAAGCTTTCATTAGTTTGTGGACATATTATAAACTATTTTTATAAGCTATTTCAAACACTTACAAATGACCCTAATAAGCTTTCTTGCTAGTAAGGGTTTAAACAGAATCATTGTAATGTAATCTCTTCTCATTGTTTTTTCAAGCTGTTGTCTTTTTTGTCATAGTTTTGTTCTGGATGTTTGAAATATGTTGTATTTGAGGTCTGATTTCCAAAAGGATGATTCTGTTATTACAGATTGGTCCTGCACAGATAGAGGCATTGTACCAATATGCCAAATTTCAATTTGAATGTGGAAACTACTCTGGTGCTGCTGATTATCTTTATCAGTACAGAGCGTTATGCACAAATAGTGAAAGGAGTTTGAGTGCATTGTGGGGAAAGCTGGCTGCTGAAGTATTGATGCAAAACTGGGATATTGCTCTTGAAGAGCTCAATCGCCTGAAGGAAATAATTGACTCAAAGGTTATTCATCAGTTGGTTTTCTGAGTAGCACCACTTTTATGCATGTAATGCTGATTGTCTTACTATTTGTAAACTTTGTTGCAGAATTTTTCATCACCTATAAATCAGGTGCAAAGCAGAATATGGTTGATGCATTGGAGTCTGTTCATCTTTTTCAACCATGACAATGGAAGAACCCAGATAATTGATCTGTTTAACCAGGACAAGTATGCATTGTTGACTTTTCTTCCCTTTCTATGGATGCCTTCATTTGTTTTAAACCAGAACACAAACATTTCCTATACTTTGTTTTTATTGTTAATCACATAATTCTTGTCAAATGCTTCCTCTCTTTTGGGTCACTATTTCGTGCATCTCCTTGGCTCAGTATTTTAACTGTTGCTTTGTCTAATATGTTATATCATTTCTAGATATCTTAACGCAATCCAAACTAGTGCTCCACACCTTTTACGATACTTGGCCACGGCATTTATCGTGAACAAGCGTAGGAGGCCTCAATTTAAAGATTTTATTAAAGTTATTCAACAAGAGCAGCATTCATATAAGGACCCCATCACTGAGTTTTTGGCTTGTGTTTATGTCAACCATGACTTTGATGGCGCACAAAAGAAGATGAGGGAATGTGAAGAAGTAAGTGCCCTTTCTATTGTGTAACGATATATGTCAACTGTTGAAGTGATGTAACCTGTATGGTTCATTCAGTTTTCATTTTCTTATAAAACTTTTCTATCTATTGTGCTTATGATTGTATGAATGCAGGTAATTCTCAATGATCCCTTCCTTGGTAAACGAGTTGAGGAAAGCAACTTTTCAACCGTACCATTAAGGGATGAGTTCCTCGAAAATGCTAGGCTATTTATTTTTGAGACATACTGTAGAATACATCAACGCATTGACATGGGGTATGTACCTAGTATCTGATACGAATATTGTAGTTCTCGACTTCTGTGCTATTGATCTTCGATAGTCTATCAAAATCAAATGTGCACAACATAAGTGTTGTGCTTTTTCTTACATTTCCAAAAGTTTGGCCCTATGATGCTTTATTATTTCTCTGAATTTTACTATGTTGATGAAATCCCTATGGTCCACTTTACATGCAACACAACACAATTAAATTTGATACTGGGGTTTTAAAGCAGCTACTAAATTTTTTATAATAATGTTTCTCAATTCCTGACATTTCTTTTAAACAGAGTACTGGCCGAGAAGCTAAATTTGAATTATGAGGAGGCTGAGAGATGGATTGTAAATCTCATCCGCGGCTCAAAGCTTTCTGCCAAAATTGACTCTGAAACTGGAACGGTTATCATGGAACCTAATCATCCAAATGTGTAAGTTATCAATAACCGACTTGATAAATAAGGACTTATATTTTATAGTCTTATTGCTTTCTACTATATTAATAATACTATTACTTCTATTATGGTTTTCTAAGAACCTTACCTTAATCTTTGAAATGCTTCATGTCATGTACAGGTATGAGCAGCTGATAGACCATACCAAGGCCCTTAACGGTCGTACTTACAAGTTGGTCACTCAACTTCTGGAACATGGACAAGCTCAAGCAACTCGATAAACTTTCTAGGTAGACTAAGAAGAGTATTTGTTCTATCTTACCCCGATGCAACAATTTGTTCTTTTGGTTTTTAGATTACATTCAAATTCATGGGTTGTAACCTCTTACATGAAGATGGTTTTTCTGATAACTCTTGTTTTATGGTCAGACGTGTAGTATTTATAACTACAATTTTGTTTAATACATTTTCCATAAATTTACTCATTCCAACTTTAGGAATATGACATCTACCATCTTTTATTTTTTACGAATATACTATTTATTAAGAAATTTTTAAGAAATTTTTCAGAGTGAGGAAATGGTTAAATATCACTTTTGGGAAATACTCTGATATTATGGCCCAGTTCATCACTATTTTGTTTCTGGATTTATAGCTTCAAATTATTGGGGTCTTTTTAGTGTCTTAAATTTGCAAACAAGCAATTTAGTTCTTCCAACTTTTAATTAGTTAGTCAATTTCGTTCATTTTTTGAATTTAGGATCATAACTGATGCAGCAAAATGTTATTCAAGTTGATATATAGATCTTTCGTTGACATTAGTAGATGATTTTACTTTGTAAAAATTGACTAATGATTGATGTTTTATAATTTATTATGTGGTTTAATTGCCATTTTATTAAGTTGAAGGATAAATTGTTCATTTTTTATAATTTTGAGGATCAATTTCATGATTTACTGTTTTTTTTTCATTTATGGTTTTACATTTTTCCCTGTTTATTTTGTGTTGGCGGTACTGCGAAATTTATCTCATTTTGTTTTTTCGGATTGAGTTTTTTTACTATCAGATCTAAAAATTCAAAAAAAATGCCAAAAACTAATGTAAAGGGTTAACTCTTGGTTGGGATTTTGATACCTCGCTGGTGCCTATGAAAGATATACCGAGAGAGGTTCACTCTTTAAATAAATTACAGTTATATTGATAGATTAATTGTCCCAGACTCCCAGTTACTCTATATCTTCGATTATATAAAAAACAATTGTATACCAATCAAATTTCTTTAATACAAACCATAATTTTTTAAGAAGCAAGAAAAAGGCAAGCGAAGACACAAAGTGATTATAATCCTAACTAGGAGTTGGTATCACAACCACAAATTCATCAATCACACCAAATCTTTATTATCATCAATCACACCAAAACTTTATTAAAAAAGAAAATGACAACCCATAATTAGAATACAATGAAGAATACAATAAACTTTAGCAGATTATCAGCTGGAAATCTTCCATGGCAACAAGCTCATAAACAAATGAAGAATACAATGGGGATAGATAGAATGAAAATAAGATGTATACACATTTTAGACATGTATTATGTACTGAGTAGATATATTCTCCTTTCCGTTGCATAAACACACATCACGGTAGCTAGAAAGGCGTTTGATATGTTGGAGCACGAGTTCAATTCCGAGATACTCCTCTTTCTCTACTCAAGTGTGTGTGAGTTTTGCAGCTAATTAAACTCTTTAGAAAAAAAGATATATTCTCCTCTCCAAAACCAAGAAGAAAATATCTATTAAAACTAATATCATAAATGGTCCGAGAAAACACTTCATATATGCATGAGAAGATTTTCAACATGTGAAGGACCAAAATAAAATGAACTTGATAAATTATCCCTATATATACCCTTCTTTGTGAGGCTTAATCAGATTGGAGTACATATTCAAAAATCATGCTCTTTGCCTTGGTGTGCTCAAAGACCTTACCTTTGCTTTGCTAGATTCAGTCACAGCCATGTATTTAGGAAAAACAGGAGAATTTTGCAAGGAACTCTCATCCCCAACTGAACTTCTTTTTACATGAGAAAATGATTTTCTTTGGACTGAAATTTGTGAACTCAATCCTTCTTGCACTTCATTTCTTATGGTGATATTTGAAGGATGATCCCAATCACATGTTTCTTTATGTAGCCACTCTCCTAGAGTACGACAGCTATCTCCTCCAAATTCCTTGTTGTGCACATATTCTTCCATCATTTGGGAAAATTTTCTCTCCTAAAAATATAAATTACAAGGGTATTAGTTAGATTGGGAGTGATGCATAAGTGCAAAGTGAAGGAATAATAAATTGAAAGTAGATGGTACAATTGGAAAAAATAATGTATTGGAAACTAAAAGGGACGGTCTTCTTAAAACAAATTATTTTTGCAAATGCGACGATTAATGTGAGACACAGGGAATACTAATGTTTAAAAAAGGAAGGTTTAATTCTCAATTACCTTTTGTGAAGAAGAGTATTGCCTCACGCGGTCTCTTTTGACAATAGCATCTTGCTTTCTTAACCATATGGCTTCAATGTCTTCTCTTGAGTGTGAGCTACAATTCCAACTTCTTTGACTATGGCATTCCGGCTGCAAAATTTATTGACTGAATTAGACTTTATCTTCTAACTTATGATCATGATATTGCAGTTGTTGTCACAGTTAGTTACATTGCAAACTTTAATATTGCAATAAAATACAGACAAATATAGCTGATGTAATCGCCGCAATTTAAAACCATGTACATGATAGAAAACTATTCAACTATAAATCAGTTTTTTTTAAAGCAAAAAATTCAACTCTAAAGAAATTGAAAAACAAGGTTCACTAATTTCTGGATATATTCCCTTATCTTGGGAAATGGATGACCAAAGATCATTTTGGATTGGTTTTCACACTTTTTCCTTACAAGTAACACAAATGTGACATATTTACCTTAAGTTCCTTCTCTTCTGTCTTTTTCTTTTGCTTTTGAAACTGTTTTATCTGGTCCTTTTTGAAATGTTCTTCCTCATTATGGCTGCTTCTTTCTTGAATTTCTTCCTGATTTTTTGCATTTGTGGGAACATTCTTCAAAGTTTTGGACACTTCACGCCTAACAGCCTGACCGCGGATTATGGCCTGCAATCTTATAACTCCCTTCAATGCTCTCAGTGCTTTCCTAGCCTGTTTCATTACTAATTAGAATTCAATTTCAAGTAAATTTAGAAGTACTTGATTCTTATGTTAGTCCACTTAGAAAGTCAATTATAGTTTCATTTTGTATATAGAATTGAAAATAGAGAATCAAATTGATCACAACAGAAGCTCATAACACAAAATCTATTGAATTAAAAGGGTAAATTAGTAGCAATCACAAATGTATCATTACAGTATCTTTTCAGAAGATATACCAAGATATTTAGCAGAAAATATGGAAGTCTAAAAAACCAATTAACCTTCACTAGAATGGAAGCAAAAGCATGGCTTATTTACTGCACTTTTACTAAAAGGAAGTAAAAAAAAGGCTTGATGGAATGAATCTAAAAAAAGACTTTATGAAGAACAAGAACCAATATAAAAATTTAGATCTTAATTGAAAATACTTTTTAGTTAGTTTGAGTTAATTTTATCAAACACATTAAATTGAATATGCTAGCTTATCCACTGTGAGGTAACTTAAACACTATTCGCTATAAATCCATCTGCTACTAACTAACTTATGCTGTCATTCGATTATTTTTACCAGACATAGCCTTTGTCTATATCTTGCTAACAATAAATCTAAAACTTGAAGGCATTTTGACAATTCAATGATCAATACTACCAAAGAAGAACCAAGTAGTAGGAAGCTTACAAGATGTGCACGGTATGCGCTTTGAATCTTGATAGCAGCCAAACTTCTGTCTCCCTTGGAGAGATATGAATAAGAACGAGATGCACCTGTAAGCTTGACAACCTCAGCAGCAGCCTCTGCAGCAGCAATTGCAGCCTCTGCAGCAGCTGTTGTTGCAATAGCCACAACCAAAGCATGCTTTTTCTGTTCTGCACTTGCTTCAATCAATGTTCTGTTTGAAGCTGCTGTAATTGTTGGGTATTGCTTCTGTTTTATCCTTCCAATTCTCCATACCCATTTCTTTTGCTTCTGAGATTACACAAAATAAACATGAATCAATATAACTTCTGTACTGAATGTAAGATTTTCTCTAAAAACAATTGGGAAGCAAGAAATCATTGTAAGTTAAAGTGACAATAATGACAATTTTACAATTCTCCTCCGAGGGGATATATACTCAAACCCTTGAAGTTATAAGGTTAAATTCTTCACATTAAACTGACATCTCACAGATCATTTGAACTTTGTCCCTTACAATTTATAAGATCAGACTCTTATCATTGAACTGACATGGACCATTAAATTGTAACATTATCATAACAATATATAAGAAAGATTAGACATGTATCTCTTACTTTGTCCTTTGACTGAGAAATGAATAGACTTTTCACCCATCCAAACCAGCTTTTCCTCTTTGCCATGAAGATTTATGACATCACTCAAACCGAATTCTTCACACACCATTTCTATTCATCAACAACATCCTATACTTGATCTTCAAAAAAGAGAAGGAAAAGTCATGAGTAACATATATATAGGAAATAAAATAGCATAACTTACACACAAAGTGTACCCAAAAAATGATATGTCTCTAGTTAACTGCATGTTTGGATTGACAAAATCACAGCGTGTCAATGTGATTTGGACAAAAACTCTACTATAGAACTTCAACAAAATTACAGTGCCACCATGATTTGAACAAACTCAGTGTCAACCCAAAAAATGCTCTAAACATATTAGTATCAATCACCACAAGTTAGGCCACTTCAACAAACTAACCTTTTGATAAAGTAGGTGACTCCAATGACTTGTGTTTTATGAAGTAACTAAAAAAACGATGGTGAAGTTATCCAAAGAAAAAGAGAAACTTGTAAACACCAAAAAGATAATGATACCCTTGTGATATTTCAAACATTCAACTTGTTGAAATTTGACAAGTTTCTTTGCACTTTGTGTGTGTCATCAAAATTTATATATAGCCTTGTTATCAATGAGTAGCATGTGGTATATAATATAAGCTCATAATGTGAAAAGAGTTTGCATTGGGAAAGCCATAAGGATCAATGATTCTTGTAATGATGTGGTCAATGGAGTTGGCCTCCTTTGATGACCCATGGTTGCTTAAAACATAAACTCTAATTAATGGGGTCACTCTTGTCTCTCTTTTCTAACTTTCAATTTATTAACTTCAATGGTCCATTTTGATATGTTTTGTTTATCAAACTAACTAAAATGATATTTTCCATTTTCCGTTCCCTCGGGAAGGCGCAGAGGGAGTACACCGGACTGTTATAAAGAAATAAAAAAGGAAATTAAAAACATTTATTAAGTTGAAAGTTTGAATATTTTACAATTCGAATTATAAGATTCTATTGTTATACGTAAGGTTTTGATTTATTTTAGTCAATGAGACAAACTAATTTAGTGTTTGAGAAAAATAAATATAATTTGTAGTTTTGAAACAAATTAAATTGGAACAATTTAATTTACACCTTCTTTATATTTTGTTTTCTTGAAAAATAAAAGATGAAGGAAAGAAAAGAACATAAAAAAATAAATAAAAAATAAGATAATTATTGGGTGTTATTTTTACAAAAATAGTATTTATTTAATAAAAAATACTGAAAGTTGGATGATTATTTAGCAACATCTTTTTACCTTTTCAAACTATCAATGATGAACAAATATATATAGAGATTCTTACAAATTAGTTTTGCATAGTAAAATAATTATTTTTCGACGAAAGTCTAAAATGATTT
>JBBPBS010000968.1:2698951-2758142 GCA_037974835.1 Cicer judaicum | reverse complement strand
GGGGGAGTTGAATTGTGTTTGCCAAAGTTGATAACTTTTTGCTAATTTGATAAAAATTGATTGGTTTTTATGAATTACTTAGATAAGAAGCAATTAGGTTCAGAGGTAGCAAATAATCAAAGCATAAATAAGTGGACACATAAATTTATCCTGATTCACCAATAACTTTGCTACATTGAGTTCCCTCATTCAGAAGGCTTTAATCCACTAATTCAAATACCTTGAATTACAAAGAACCTGACCCTCAAAGCCAATTTTCCCAAGCACCCTAACAACCCCATACTTTTGAGGAACTAACCACCTTGACCCAATAAGACAAGTATTCTCTTAACAACCCGATAACACCATATTGAAGAAGGAACTAACCATCTTGACCCTACAAGCCAACTCTTATCCTTACAAACTGACAACCCCTTATTGAAGAAGGAACTAAACCATTATCGGGTTGCATACAAAAGATTGGACCAATAAGTGTTTTCTTCTAACAAAGCTAATACTAATAATAAATGTCACACTCTAAGAAAAAACACTTAGAAAATATTTCTCATTCGAGCAAGTGTTTCTCTCTTTGAATTGTAAGACAACTCTTTTCTGTTTTTAAATGATCTTATTCTTCAGCCTTGAGTATCTATTTATAGTTAAAATTTGAGCTTCAATTTAGTGCTTGTTTAATACTGAATTGTATCCTTTTCAGATTGAATTTGTAAATTCTTTAGATTGGTTATGTTCCTATTTTGTTTAGATTGAGATTGTAAATTCTTCAGATTGATTTTGTTTGTATTTTATTCAGATTGATTATGTTCATATTTTGTTGTAGATAAATCTTGATAAAATCTTATTCAAATCTTGAACAAATCTTCTTCAAATCTTGACCATATCTTTTTTTTTTCAACTTGGTCAAAGATTTTCTTCAATTATAAATATGAATAAAATCTTATTTTAGATTTTCATCAATTATAAATTTGAATAAAATCTTATTTTAGATTTTCTTTAATTATAAATCTGAATCAAATTTTATTTTAGATTTTCTTCAAAAACCTGAATCTTCTTTCACACTCTTTGAAGTCAAATATATTATTCTTATAAAACATTTTTGTTATCATCAAAACTTGAAGTATAAAACCAACTTGGTTCCAACACACTTGACCCTCCAACCTATACACAAGAATATCATCAAAGTAAACAACCACAATTTTTCCAATGAAGTGTCTTAAAACATGGTTCATTAATCTCATGAAAGTACTAGGGGAATTGGTAAGGGAGAATGGCACAACTAACCATTCACAAAGTCAAACTTGGTTCTAAAAGCTGTTTTCCATTCATCATCCTCTCTAATGTGAATTTGATGATAACAACTTTTTAAGTCAATTTTGGAAAATACACATGCTTGATGCAATTCATCTGACATACCATTAAGCCTAGGTATATGATGTCACGACCCAGAAACTACACTCTATGACCAACACATAAGCTATACTCCTAATCTGGCAAGCCTATTAATTAGGGAGTTTACATCTCGTTGATAGTCCTCTCCTCCTACTGGTGACATTTCTCATAGGGGCAACTCCATCTAATAGGTAACTTTCCCTAATTAATACGAGATAACTAGGTACACCTAACACCATTAATGATTTCATAATTATAACAATGATTTCCCAAAAATATGTATTTAAAATCATATCTCATTTCATCGTAATGCATAAAAACATATTCAATCGCATAACAATTAAATATTTAAATACTTTTAACTCATACGTAAATCAAATTAATATCATATTATATCACAAAGACCATTAAAATAAATAAATAACGAAATCAAGATAACTTTCAAAGTTTGTGTTCCTCAAATTTTTAAATAAATACTTTAAGATAGAAAACAAGTAAAATATTAATTATAACATTATCAAAATATATGACGATGACCTTCATCAACTCACCACTTTGAATAAATCGCCTAATTTGGTTCTCCCACAACTCTCAGAGTAACTGACAAGACCTCAGCTAAAAAATCATACAAACCATGTCAGAATAAGAAACACCTTTGGAGAGTAAAACTTGAAACTTTGGCAAAACCCTTTTGTGGGTATCGCAGTTAGGAAGCAATGGTTCTCTTTTGATGATGTTTTGCAGATCTGGGTGAGTGAAACTGTGGGTTGTGAGTAATTTGAGAATTGCATTGTTTATTTAATTTAAACATATATATATATATATATATATATATATAAATATAAAATTGGTTTTGGTTTTTAGGAATTGAAACAAACCTGTTTAGAAGCTTTGGGAGTTATTGTATCCACTTGTGCGATATCTAGGTGTAAAAAAGTTATGGTTCTAAGTGAAGTGATATGAGGATTTTGTTCATTAATTTAATTAAACAAAATAATAACAACTAACATAATGTAAATCTAACAGGGATATTAAATTGTTGGGGTCAGATTTCATCATTCCCTTTCAATTATACGTATTGATCAGTTATACGTATTCATGTGACATTTGTCTCAATAAACATCTAATTTGCTTAGCGAGTGAGTATGCTTCGTGGTGAAGCAAATTTCAACTATCAAATCGCCTTTAATTTCAGTCAGTGAGGAATAACATGATATGAAGTAGACAAACTTAAATCGTTGCAATAAAGAAAATATACCGATTGTCTAGTCCACAAAGCTTTCCTAACTACATGATCTCTAGGAAATAAGTTTTCTATAGTAGGTAAAGATTTTTGGCAACTTGAGTAATGAGAATGCATGATATACTTTCCTTTTTGTTCTTTGATCTCTTTGTCCCTCTTTAGATTATATTGATTTTGATAAGGACAAACTTCTTTGGGATTAAGTGGTAAAGGAGACACTTTATGCTTTTTATGCACAAAAGAGTAAAGGGGCTAACATTTGACAATCATGATGAACATTTCTATCAAATTTCCATGGTTGCCCTAACAAAATATGGCCGACCTCCATAGACACAACATCACACAAAATTTTGTCATAATATTTTCTAATACTAAAATTAACCAAAAGTTGTTTATACCCCAAAATATCAACATCTTCCTTTAGCCATTGAAGCCTACATGGCCATAGATGTTTAGTGGTTTTCAAGTCAAGTTTTGTGACTAATGTAGTGCTAGGAACATTGGTACAACTACTACTATTAAGTTTCAACTAGCAAACTTTTCCATCAACTAGACATGTTGTTTTAAAAATATTTTCGTTTTGGGAAAATCATCACCCTTAACTTAGACTCCTAAGAGTCTACTAACCATGAGAACATCTCCTTCAACGTGATCCAATTCATCGTCACTCCCTAGTTCACTTGGGGAAGGTTGTGAAGAGTACATATAAAGGGAAGAATCGATTTCATATCCCTCTTTAGCCTTTGCAATCATGGATTTTTTATTTGGGCAATTAGATGCAAAGTGACTTCTTCGTAAACATTTGAAACATTTAATTGAAGAATAAGAAGAAGACTGTGAAGAAGATCTTAAGGTTTAAAAGACTTACATTACTTGGTCGAAGCCAATGTAGAATCAACGTATCTCTTGTGCTTGTTCCATTGTGAGGAGTTTTTGCATGAAGAATGCTTTTTATAAGTATTCTTTCTCTTCATTTTTTGTTCAACATTGGATGACTTGTGAATAAGCTCCTCAATATCCATAAAATATTGTAACTCAATCATATATCTAATTTCATAGCTTAGGCCATCCAAGAACTAGTTATTTTGGCACCATCCTCTAACGTTTGAGTGAATTCTTAAAGTCCTTATAATAATCATCCATCGTCTTGGAGCCTTGTTTCAACCTTTGTAGTTTTTGTCATAGAATCCTTTGATAATGAGATGGTACACATCTCTTCCTCAACAGGGCTTTTAACTCAACCTAATCATCTAGTTTCCTAGCCCCACATCTTCTCATTTCCTTGAAATTTTGGTTCCACAAAAGTAAAGCATGATCCTTAAACTCTAAGGTAGCCAACTTAACTATCCTTTCTTCTCTAATGTCATGAGCTTCAAACAATTGATTTGTCATAAGCTCCCAATAAAGATATGTTCCTAGATTACTTTTTCCATGAAATGAAGGGAACTATATTTTTCCACCTTCATATGTATCACTATATCTTTGACCCCTCTTCTCATTTCCATGACAATATCTATGGTTTCTATGATTTCATATCTCATAGTAGTCTCTACGGTTTCTCACATGTTCTCTTTTTCTTCTAATTCCATCGATTTCAAATGCACGCATCTCCGTTTTGAGAAGATGTTCTATGATGAGATCTCATATCGCTTTGATTTGCAAGCTCTTCTCTCACTATGATCATTTGAGTATTCAACATTTGTGTTAAGTGATCCATAAGAGAAATTGTTATAAGAGAAAGGGGTTTGGTAGACTTCCGTTCATGATTTCAACAACAATAATATCAAGTATCACAATAATCAATCAAATCACAAGAGCAAGTTAAGATAATAAAAATAAGGCCCTCACCTCACATTAAGGGTTTACACTCAAGAAATGTATCACTCATGTATATCACTAAATGATGAATTTTTTGATAATGTTATATCTAGCCTTTTTGCACTCCCTAATGCAACTCTTCAAGTTCTTAAAACAACCAAAAAAATTTCAATCAAGTTTGTGGTAAGCCTCTAAACAAATGTTACAAAACACACATTAAAGTTATCATTCAAGAAGCCAAATAAGACAAGATAAACTTTAAAGACAATAACATGGAATTTAAAAGACAAACAAGAAAGTGTAAGCAAAGGAAGACATACTCAAATAGATTATGAATGAAACAACAACTTAAGAAAGATTGAAACTAAATGACTAAATGATTCAAATATGTGAGTGACAAATATGTGGGAGGTAAGGTACTAATACAAAACATGCAAAGACTAATAAAGACAATAATGATTGATCTCTCAAAGTGAACCAAGTATGGATTTTTTTTTGTAAAATGAATTTTTCAATAAATGCTTTTGTGTAGAATCGCCTTTTTAATTCACTTATCTTTTCAGAAATTTTTCTACATATTTCAATTTCTCTCATTTTTCTGATCAAGTTAGGCTATTGAATTTCTAGAATCGGACATGTGCGAAAAAATAATATCAAAAACAAGTTTGTAACAGGAATTTTGGATCAAACAATTGCCAGTGAAGAAGATGATATTGAAACCCATAAATTTTGTTTTTCTGCGATTTTATTTTTATCTCGATTTTTGAATTTTACCACAAATAAAGTGAATAATCCCCAAACTAAACCTTCCTCACATACAATAATACTTATAAACAACAAACAACTCAAGATTGAACTAGATTTGGAATAAAATGAAACTAAAATTTCAAATACTTCAAAAACATCAAGATCACTAAATAAATTAATGACAAATACTACTGCTTGGTGAGAGGCTCTAATACCAAATGATATGGATTTGAGTGCCTCCATATGAGATCAGATATCTAACCAAGTGATATTGTCAAACAAAGTACCAAATAAAATGGAGAAAACAAACAAGAAAATATGGAAAATCAAAGAAATGTTAGAAATCGCCACACATCAAAAGAAAATGATAAGATCAAGGTAGAATCATCACAAGAGTAAGAGACTGTTGATAAGATCCATGTTTGGATCAAAGAAGAACCCTAGAGAGACTTTCTCTAATCTTACACAAAGTGTTTTCTTTCCTTCAAAAGTTACCCCCATGTCTTATAATGAAAAGGCATATATAAACTAAGATTAAATGACATGGTGTCTAGGTTACACACAAGTAATGAAATTGTGCCTAAGCTACCAAATATTTAGAAAAACACACAAGTCAACGTAATTCATAATTAAAAGGCATGATTATAACATCCCAAAATTAAAAACAAGTCTTAAGATATTTCTATGACCAAGAGATTAATATGATGTGGATCAATCTTGTCACAGGTCTTAAGACTAAGAAAATTAACAACTTGTTTCTCTAATTGTTCCTTTTGATTCTTAACTTTCCATCTTGCCAATGACACTTCCATTCCCAATTCTTGAAGTTCATTCGCCTTCATGTAGGGTTGGTCCACATCAATACACATCTGAAACTCACTTTGCATAAGGTAAAAAATTCATTTCACATGAGTTCTTTAGTGGATCTAAAAGTGATGTCATCCACATAGACTTATATAATAAGTTAATTTGATTTATCAATTTTTCTAAAATGTGTTGTGTCAAATTTTCCTCTTGAAAACCCATTTTCAATTAAGAATGTAATTAGTCTTTCATATCAAGCTCTTGGTGCTTGTTTCAGACCATATAATGCTTTTGATAGTTTGTAAACATGATTGGGTTTTAGCTCATCAACAAACCCTAGAGGTTGTTTAACAAAAACTTCTTCATTTAAGAAACAATTTAAAAAAGCACTTTTGACATCCATTTGAAAAAGTTTATGCATTTATGAGCAACATATGCAATGACAATTCTAATAGCTTCTAAACTTGCCACAGGAGAAAAAGTTTCATCACAGTCTACTCTTTCTTCCTTATTGTATCTTTGTGCAACAAGTCTTTCCTTCTCATCCATTTTGTTTCTAAAAATGCATCTGTCTACCAAGTTCCTGACTTTGTGTTTGTCAAATCCAAGATTCATCAATGCTGAATTCATTTATTGATTTTGGCTCAACTTGTGAGATGAAAGATAATGTTGTTTTCGAATGAGGATATGGTTTTCACACCATTATGTGCACTTCCAACGATTTGATTTTGAGAGTGATCAATGACTATTCTTTAGCTTCAACTTCTTATCAGGTTTATTTGAATTATTTTCTATTGTCTTTTCAGGATATATTAGGTGCGATGATTCTGGTTTCTCATCATCAACCTTCCTTTGAGATGTTAGTTCATCAATTTCAGCAAAGTTAATATCCATACTAATTTCGATAGCTTGAGGTTTGAAATTGTAAACTCTATATCCTTTTAACATATATGAATATCCTAAAAATATAGCTATGTATGATTTTGAAATAAACTTTCTCTAAGTTATCCTTATTGTTTAGAATGTAGCAAAAATAACATAAGAAAAGTGAAAATAAGATATGTTTGGATTCCTTTTTTTCTAGTGTTCATAGGATATTTTGTTTAGGCAGCAAAAACAAAAATGTGAAAATAATATATGTTTGGTTTCCTATCTTTCCACTAGAAATGGCAAGATGTATTTACTGCTCCAGTCCAAAAGTATTTGTCTATTTTTGATTCATCTAGCATGATTCTTTCCATTTCTTGTAAAGTTCTATTTTTTTTTCTCTAAAAAACTCCATTTTGCAAAGGAGTTATTGCACAAGATAAGTTATAAGATATTCCATTTTCATCAAAGTATGTTTGAAATGAGAAATTTATGAATTCTCCTTCATGATCACTTCTTATTAAGATAATATAATATCCTTTTTGGTTTTTTTTCTTCATTTTGAGCATTTTTGCAAAAGTATTGAAATGCTTCAAATGATTCATCTTTACATTTTAGAAATAAAACCCATGTAAATTTGGAAAAATCATCCACATTGAAAAATCCATATTATTTGCCACCTAGACTAAATAGATCTATGTGAAACAATTCCAAAGCTCTTTGAGTTGAGACATTCTTTTGAATGAAAACTGCATTTCATTTCACTTGTTTTCCTTTACGCATGCTTCACATATTTGGCTTTGTTGTAATTTATTTTTGGTAGGCCTCTTACTAATCAAGTTTAGATAATTTGAAAATAGTTTTCATATTAATATGGCCAACACGTTTGTGCCAAATTCACTTGTCTTTTTGAAGAGACATGAATCATTATTTTACAAGAAATTCATCTAAGTGTAATATATAGAGGTTCTTTTTTCTTCAATCAGTGATGAATATTTTACCAAAAGATGAATATTTTACTTCACATATGTTTTATTTAAACGTAACTTCAAATTCACTATCACATAATTGACTTAAGCTAAGCAGGTTATGTTTTAAATCATCTACATATTGAACATCTTTTATAGTTGTAGAGTTATCTATGATACATTTGCTTTTATTTGAGTTGGCCATTATTTCCAAAGGTAACTCATCCTCCATCCTTTTTAACAAAGGAGAGAAAACAATTTTTATCTCCTATCATATGCCTTGATCATCCACTATCCAAGAACGATGGTTTTTTCTTTACACTTTGAGAGGATTCCAACATTATTAAATTTTTTTCTTTTTAGGTACCAATGGTGATTTAGGTCCTTGAGGATTAGTTTGCTCCCTTGGGGATAGATTTCTTTTTAGAAAACAAAAACATTATTTGTGATTAGGTACACCTTAACTTTACTTCCATTATTTTTGGTACTAAGATGTTTGCAAACATTTTGTATTTTTTGAATGTTTTCAAAACTAAGACCCACCTTCTAATGTTTTTCCATATTGGCATCTGAAGATAATTTGAAATTATTCAGTGGATTGTACAAAGTTTGATAAACAATTTTTTAGTGTTTTCACTTTAATTTTATTTATGTACTTTTGAAAGTTTGGGTAGTTGTTTGTTTTCTTCATTTATGTGTTTTTCCATTTCATACATTTTGAAGTGAGCTTTTTCTTAAAATTTGATATTAGATCTTAGATCATTAAAAATAATTTTAAGCTGCTCTTTTTCTTCAGTTTCTTTTTGGCATTGTTCTTTATAAAAAAAATACATCTTTGGTTTAAAGTATGAGAATCATTCAAAAGAATAAAGAATCTTTTTCTATTGTTAAGCATAAAGGACATAGATCTTAAATGAATACCTCTTTTGTTTCACTATCTACCATGAGACAAATGTTTTCTTCTTTTACTTTTGTTCCAAATTATTTTGAATGTTGTAACACCCCGTTTTTCAAAGCGAGGGTGTATTTTTTTTTCAAAAGAAATTAAAATAAAACAGAGAAACAAATAAGATAACACTTTTGGATAAATAATTAAGTCATTATAATTTACAAACAGCGGAAAAAGTTCTCTAAATATGAATTCAAAATATTTACATAACAAAAGTGGTACAGTCTTCCAGTTTAAAAATAAAAGCAACCCAAAGAAAGACATATGTTCCCTCTGTGTCAACCTAGTCTGATCATTTTACAAAACAACTAAACACCCTGAGTGATCTCCATGCGCCCCGTGAGATCCTCCTAACGTAGCTCAAATCAAGCATTCCCATCTACATTCCCATCCGTAGG
This sequence comes from Cicer judaicum, assembly GCA_037974835.1. Classification (NCBI taxonomy): domain Eukaryota; kingdom Viridiplantae; phylum Streptophyta; class Magnoliopsida; order Fabales; family Fabaceae; genus Cicer; species Cicer judaicum. Next base: position 2,748,962 of record JBBPBS010000968.1, on the reverse strand, counting down.
GTACGAACCAGTAGGATCATTCTGGCTCTCATCTGAGGGCAAAGCCTAGATTTCCACAATAGTTGTAAAGGGTCACCAACCGAAATTAACAGTTAACACATAACATTTAAGTTTTAAATGCATAAAATATCCTCTCAACTAAGCATGCACCTTAAAAGGATTTTCCATATGCGAAAAGTTCATATAATGCTTGCCAAATGTAAATGAAATCAAATAAAGTTCTCAATCCATCAAGTAATATATAACTGACCAAAACATTGATAAATCAATTGAGCAATCAATTATCTAACTCAAAATAAGATTTTTCACTGAGCCAATCGATTGGGCCAATCAATTTCCTGAAAGTTTTTAGTGAAACTTGAACTCTGAACTTACATCAATCGATTGGGGCAATCGATTTTGAGAAAGACTAAGCCCCTGTATTGGCCAATCGATTTGGCAAATCGATTTCGTGGAAAACAGAGCCCCTGTAATGAATCCAATCGATTTGGTAAATCGAATTCTTAAATGGTTTTGAAAAACATATTAAAAAATTGATTGGGTAAATCGATTTCGTGAAAGATAGGGCCCCTGTAACTCATCAAATCGATTGGGTAAATCGATTTCCCTGTGTATTCTTTCAAAAATTCATAAACTAACTCAATAACATTCATACATAATCCCAAATCTTGACACTTAGCACTGATAACGCAATCGCTACAACTTCATGAGTTTCGAAATGGTATTGCAATCAAACATGTTATAACCAAATTCCAAAACATAACACTCAACACTAATAATACAATACTACAACCTCCTGAGTTTCGAAATGGTATTGCAATCAGACATGTTATCACCAAATTCCAAAACACAACACTTAACACTTATAACACAATACTACAACATCATGAGTTTCGAAATGGTATTGCAATCAAACATGTTATCACCAAATTCGTAAACATAACACTTAACACTTATAACACAATACCCACGCGGACAAGATGAACCAACAAACCACATGGAATCATCTTGACGCGACAATCCCCACACAGACAAAATGAACCAACAATTCACAATTTAACAGGGTGTAGTCTCTCACCGACAAACACCTGTGCAGTCTCTCACGGACAAACACATGTGCAGTCTCTCACGGACAAACACAATTCACCAGGGTGTAGTCTCTCACGGACAAACACCTGTGCAGTCTCTCACGGACAAACACAATTCACCAGGGTGTAGTCTCTCACGGACAAACACCTGTGCAGTCTCTCACGGACAAACACAATTTACCAAAAACGTAAATCGTAAATGTACTTCCTATCACGGGCCCGTACCATTTACCAAAGTGCCACCTATCACGGGTCAGCACGATTTACCAAAACAAACATAAGTAAACAAGACATTAAGAGATTCCCCATTCTTAATTCTCATTTAACTTAAACGATTTTCCAAAACAAACATTAAGTAACTAAGACATTAAGAGATTCCCCATTCTTAACGCCCAGTTAACTTAAAAGATTTTCAAAACAACATTAAGTAAATAAGTCATTAAGAGATTCCCCATTCTTAATACTTATTTAACTTAAACGATTTTCAAAACAAATATTAAGTAAACGAGACATTAAGAGATTCCCCATTCTTAATTCTCATTTAACTTAAACGATTTTCCAAAACAAACATTAAGTAACCAAGACATTAAGAGATTCCCCATTCTTAACGCCCAGATAACTTAAACGATTTTCAAAACAACATTAAGTAACCAAGACATTAAGAGATTCCCCATTCTTAACGCCCAGATAACTTAAACGATTTTCAAAACAACATTAAGTAACCAAGACATTAAGAGATTCCCCATTCTTAACGCCCAGTTAACTTAAACGATTTTTTACAAACACGCATTAAGTAAACAAGACATTAAGAGGTTCCCCATTCTTAATACTCGTTTAACTCTAATGGTTTTCAAATTCCACACAAAACGAACTCAAACATATTCACAAATTTATTACACAATTCACGCCAAAAACACAACAATTCATTTCTCCACAAAAATCATTTTCACGACAACATTAAGTAAACGCAGATATTAAGAGATTCCCCATTCTTAACACTCATTTAACTTAATGATTTTCAAAACAAAACATTAAGCAAACAAAAATATTAAGAGATTCCCCATTCTTAATACTCTTTTAACTTAAACGATTTTCCAAAACAAACATTAAGTAAACAAGATATTAAGAGATTCCCCATTCTTAATTCTCATTTAACTTAAACGATTTTCCAAAACAAACATTAAGTAACCAAGACATTAAGAGATTCCCCATTCTTAACGCCCAGTTAACTTAAACGATTTTCAAAACAACATTAAGTAACCAAGACATTAAGAGATTCCCCATTCTTAACGCCTAGTTAACTTAAACCATTTTCGAAACAACATTAAGTAAACGAGACATTAAGAGATTCCCCATTCTTAATTCTCATTTAACTTAAAACGATTTTCCAAACACACATTAAGTAAACAAGACATTAAGAGATTCCCCATTCTTAATACTCTTTTAACTTAATGGTTTTCGAATTCCACACAAAACAAACTCAAACATCCTTTCACATTCAATCCATAATTCACACCAAATCATTTTTCCACACAAACCACACAAAACACATCCCAAATTTCATCAGTATCAATTAAGAACACGTCAAAACAACGAACACAAATCAACACAATCCACCACTCAAACACACAAGTTTCATTTACTCAAAATCATACATAAATGAGTTTAAATTCATTTTCCACGAAACATTCATCAATATAACCAAAACCTAACTCTAAGATTTTACCCATAAAGCCTTAGATACATTTTCCCAAATCCATACTCCAACCCTAACAAAATTCTTTTCCAAACAACCACAAATAAGGCCCTAAATGCAAACTAAATGTTTGGAAGGAGCCCTTACCTTCACGTTAGCTGTAACGTGCGATTACCGTACCACGAGCAAATCCGGTAAAATCTCCGCTCGCAACACCGCTTCCAAAGTTGGTCCCCTAGCACCGTAGCGTGGTAGTGAGCAACTTTCCCTTCTATCTCTTTGCAAAACGAAGCTTAGATCTAGGTGAAACGGGAAGGTTTGTGTTTGACGGTTTTGAAATCCCTAAACCGTTTTTCTTCGTTTTCGGATCAAAGAGGAATAGTGAAGTTGAGTAATCCTTGTCCTATCACCCACTAAGCCTTGGGTTTCTATTCTTGAGAAAAAGGAAGTAAATCAAAGCGAAAATGGAAGAAGGGGGAGATGGTTGTTTAACGCGAGCAGAGGAAGAAGATGGAAATTTTTTGCTTTTCTCTCCTTTCTCTTTCTTTCCTTTGCTTTTTCCTTTCTTTCTTTTTTTCCTCTTTTCCTTCCAAACATATACTTATATATTACTAATAATAATAATATATAATATACATATATATATATATATATATAAAATATATATATAATAATTAAACCTAAACCAATAAATATCTAACAACTCTCACATCCATCACTTCACTCACATCTCCAACTATTTTGATAAAAATATCTACTCTCGTCGCAACTCAATTGTCAAATACAATATTCAGCAACCCGAGATATTTTGAACAAAACCGCCTAGAATTAAATTCTTCGAAACCCAAATAAATTATTCATCGACAAATAATTTTAGTCCAATTTCCAAAAGTATATTTTTGACCTAAATACCGAAAACTGGGTTAAAAGCCTAAGCAATTTAACACAAAATACCCTAAAATTGTATAACCTAGGATTTAAAACTACGGGTCTTACAAATGTCTTAGGTTACTATCATGGATTTATTTTTGAAATGAAATTTATTTTGTCTCTTTTTGTTGATCTCTTTTTGTTGAGAGGACATTCAATATTGTAATGTTCTAGTTTGTTGCATCTATAACATGTCATTTGACTTTTATCTATTTTAGCATTTAGACTTTTCATTATGTTTGGAAAGTTTTTTCTCAGTTGATTTCTTCTTCTCATTAGTCGTTTAATGTCCCTTGAAATTAAAGCTAGATCATCTTCAAATTCATCTTCTTTTATTTCAAGTTCGTCTGCTTTTCTTTTTGTGATGATGAACTTTCCGAGTTATTTTGATAGGTTTTTAGAGCGAACATCTTTCTTTTTCTTGAAGGTTTATCTTCTTCAAGGATTACTTCATGTGTTCTTAGTGATCCAATGATATCTTCTAGACTTTGAATTATGATGTTAGTGATCTTAGTTTATTTATTATGCTTGTGAATCTTGAGTACATCTCGTCGATGGTTTCGCTTTCAATCATTTGAAACATTTCAAAATTTATGACTCCAATATCAATTATTGTTTCTTTCACATGATTAATTCTTTCATGAAGAATTTTCAGAGTGTTCTAAACTTCCTTTTTCAGATTTGCACTCATCTAATCCTTCACTTTCTTCCTTACTTAATGCACATGATAAAAATAGTCGACCTTTTGAGTTTAGAAATACCTTAGCTTGTTCTACATTTGTCCAAGATTATTCTTTCTTTACATCTAATACTAGATCTAAAGGATCAATTCTTATAATATAGTATCCATATGCAATTACTTTCCATATATCATGTTTTGAAATATGAGAAATAGTTCAATATTTCCTTTTCAGATATAATAGCTAGTTCCATCAAAGTATAAAGGTCTACTTGATGAGCCTATTTCAAACTATATAGAATTTTTTTTCTTCAAACCAAAGTCCTATAAAAAGGGATTTCAAAGCATGATTCAAATGATTTAAAAATGAAGGACCATGGTTTTATGACATATCAAGTTTTTCAAATTAAACTCTTTTTAATTGCATTTATTCTAAAGGTAGAAATAATGGTCCCATGAAATACAAGAATTTTTATGAACCTTTTGGAATGTCAAATTGAAATGTTAGTGCAAAGTTCATGATTGATTAACATTTCAATGAACTTTGCACTAACATTTCAATTTGACATTCCAAAAGGTTCATAAAAATTCTTGTATTTCATGGGACCATTATTTCTACCTTTAGAATAAATGCAATTAAAAAGAGTTTAATTTGAAAAACTTGATATGTCATAAAACCATGGTCCTTCATTTTTAAATCATTTGAATGTTTCTCTCAATTCATATATTCCATTCTTATAAATCAACTTTGGTAACTTTGCACATGTCACAAAATACACGATCAAAGATGGATCACTAAAGTCGTTTTTAGGTTGTAACATGGCTGAACTCCAAAGAACATTTGTTTTTCGGTATAAGTAAATATGCCTCAAAGTCTTAGAAAGAAATTTTCAAAACACATTCAATTATAACTAAACCACTCTTACTTTTCATACAACTCTCACCACCTAGTCAACCTTCCTTTGGTGAATAATCATACTTTTCTTTCCTCTTTTTCTTATCTTTTCTTTCTTTTTCATTTTCTTTTTGAAAGTCAAAAGGAAAACTTTCATTCTTTTTTCAATCACCAATTTTTTTTATACCACTTGTAGTCTTTTCTTTTTCTTTTCATTCCTTCACTATCCACAACTTGAATAAAATTATAAATGATTTCTTTTTCCAATAGGCATAGGAAGTATTTATTGTTTTCCTTTTTGGTTCAGGGTTATATTCAAGAAATATTTTTTTAAAGCACAAGAGGGTTACCAATGGTTCACTATCTCACATGTAAGCTTTTTGGTCAAGTGATTTATCTCTCAAAATAGAAACAAAAGCCTTGATCAATTCCATGTATCAAGTGCACAATAACCAACAAAGATTCAAACAAAATGAACATTATGACCACAATGATGACTCCCACAAAATAGATATGTGGGATGCACACAATTCACAAGGCTTAAGGTGTAATGCATTTTTTCATTTCAAAACATTTTCATGAATATGCTCAATTTTCAGTTTGATTAGGTAAAAGGTTCATAATTATGCTATGTCCAAGTATAACCACATATTTAAACCTAAAGAAATCAATTGCACAAGATATTTTCAATTACTTCATGCAATGCTTGGCTTTTCAAAATCCATGTTATTTCCATTCATGTTCAATCAATAGTTGTAGCACATATAACTTAAAGCATGAAATAAATGACGACAAATAATAAAAGTCATAATGCATGTTGTGCTTTCAACCCTTCTTGTATATCTCCTTCTATTTCCCATCCCCTCAAGGAAATTTGGATTGTTCATAGTCCATGAGTCTGTGCTAGCTTAACCTATATTATCATGTAAAAATAGGTTCCAATTGTATAAAAATGTAACTGCATAACCCAATATAGGTAAACAAAATTCACTAAGCGAGATGACAATTTGCTTAGTGAATTAGCCACATGAGGTTTTAGAAATTTTTCTGTCAAGTTCGCTAAGCGAGATGAGGATTTGCATAACAAATCTATAATAGAACTCAAGTTTTATGTAGAAAATCATACTAGTAGTTCAACTTCCAATTTAAATGCAAAAATGGTTGTAACACACTAATCTGGACATAAAACATAATCTGCATAAATAAAAAGTACAAAGGGAAAGAAAATTGGGTTGCCTTCCAACAAGCGCTTGTTTAACGTCATTAGTTTGACGCATGTACCCCTTGTCAAAGTGTCCAAAAGAGAGCAACATAGTTCGTGAGTACCGTTTCGCGGTACTTTTGGGAACCGGTTCACTAAAATTCGTCAATAATTTGCTACTTTTGACAACCCAACAATATAAGACTACTTTTAATTTACTTGACATAAATTATTTTAACTGTATTAATATATTGTCAAGTACTCTTGTACCAATGATGTGCTATAAGCACAAACACAATTGTTTTTGTACTTAGAATTGTTGTACTTATCTAGATACTCAACTTCTAGTATTTTAGAAACAACCGATGTGGGACTAGCATTGCGAATTCTTCTATTTTTTTAGAAGATTTGTATTTTGTTACCAATGTGGAAATATTATTTCGAATTCTTTCGTTTTTTTAGAAGATTTGTATTTATTACGAATGTGGGATTAATATTTCAAATTCTTCCATTTTTTTTAATGATATGCATTTATTACACTAGTATTTCAAATTCTTCCATTTTTTATTTAAGATTTGTATTTATTTTTATTTTAGCAAATTGTATTTATCAAAGTACTTAGTATAAAATATTGTTAAAATTAATTTTTATTGATGATAATCATATTTTTTTATCATTTAATTTGTTTTTTTTTTATTTTTTTTTAATTTTAACGTACCGATTTGTATATTAAAACGTACCACGAACTGAAGCAGCGTATCAAATATGTATACCCCCACGTACCAAATACTTTGAAGATTACGTACCGCCGTACCGGAACCCGTACCACGTACCAAAGAGAATTACGAACCAGGTGATTATGGTCCAAAATGATCCAGAAAGCACGTCATCCTTCTTCTTAAGTTTGTTCGAGAGAAATTCCATGAACTTGAAATAAAGAAATGGCTTTCATGTCTCCTCCAGTTGATTGATGTTGAACAAGGAAATAATGAATTTTATGACTTTATAAATTTCCGCCTTGTTCTCTCTCACTCTCTCATGTTTGTTTTCCTCTTTTTCTTCTTCATTCTTCTTTTTCTTTTTCATTCTTCTTTTTCTCCTTAACAACCTCTTGATGACTCTCTCCAATGACTTTCTCTTCAATGATTGTTTTTTTTGTTGGAGCAGGTGGGTAGGGAAGTTTTATTAAAAAAGGACTCTCTTAACTCATTGAATAATCTTTTTACTTTATTTTCAACTAATACTCCATTTTATTTTTTATTCTCAACAACCATATTTTCTTTTTCAACTACCTTGTCAACTTCTCCATTGGTTTGAGTGTTCATACTTTCTTGTCTTTTAGTCAAGTGCATGTCTATTTGTCTTACATGAAATTCAAGATTCCTAAGTGAGTCATTGGTTTTTAGCATGTTGATCTTGGATTGCTGCATAAACTTATTCAAAATATCCTCCAATTTTGAAATTATATCAACTTCAAGAGGATGTTGATTGTATTTTTGGTAAGGAGGTGGCCCATAATATTGCAATTGTTCTTGCTCAATTTATTGGGCAAAATAGCAGTTACGGTTACCATGAAACGCCATGGTTTGTATTAGAGAATCTATAAATAAAATAGCTAACAAGAGGAATAGCTTGGACTTGCAAGAGAGGTTGGAATAAAAAAAAATTACGTACAATATAAACAAAATTATACAAATACTTAAAACAATAACAGTTGTTGCAATTCTATAATATCTAGACACAAGTATCCGACAATAGCTCCATTTTGATGGTCGTAACAAAAGTAAGTATATGAGTTATTGTATCCACTTGTGCGATATGTAACTGTAAAAAAGTTATGGTTCTAAGTGAAGTGATATGAGGATTTTCTTCATTAATTTAATTAAACAAAATAATAACAACTAACATAATATAAATCTAACAAGAATATGAAATTGTTGGGGTTAGATTTCATCAATCCCTTTCTCATATACCCTATTGATCAATTATACATATTCATGTGACATTTGTTTCAACAAACATCTAATTTGCTTAGCGAGTGAGTATGCTTCATGGTGAGGCAAATTTCAACTATCAAACCGCCTTTAATTTCACTCAGTGAGATTACAATTCGCTTAGCGAGATTGACATTGCAAAATCTAACAAACTCATTTCCTTGAGCTCGCTTAGCTAGAAGATGTCTTGCTCAGTGAATTACGTTTGCAAAATCTAGCAAATTTTTCAATCCATTGAACTCAATCAACCAGAAGACGTCTCACTTCGCGAATTCCATCTGCCATGATCCCTCAAATCTTGGCTCCAATGATCTTGGTTGCTTTTTTCTTTAATTACTACTCTGATTTAACCTAGAAAGACAAAGAAAGATGCAACATATCACCATTTCTTATATCTCAAACTTTAATAACTAAATATTTACAAGGAATAGCGTAAATATAACACGTTTTCTATTGAGTTAAGTTAATAAGTATTTTAACAATATAAAAAATGTATGGTGATTGAGTACTTATTAGACCCCTTATCTTGGCACAATGATCTGAATTCGTCTGGGATGGGGCGATAGATAAGGTGCTAGGTTCTTTTGTGTCAACTAAAGATTATGGAAGAGATCAACATATATGATGTCACAAGAATTCCCCTAGTCGATTAAAACCTCGTGCATAACAAACTTGGCCATATGAGCTAGAACTAGGAGAGGAATATGATTGTTGGGGACCCTGCCCACCATTGTACTATCATAGAACGCGAGGGGACACTCTCGGTCATTGTCTAGATTGGGGAAAACCATATTTGTTTGGATGAGTTTGGTCAATTTCGTCTACACTATATTCATGCTCCCTTCTTTTAATGCCAAATCCATCAAAAACAACCATTTTAGAAATGAAATTCTCCCACGGGCTCAATTAAATACCTTATTTGACCATCATTGGACGACCCCAAGGGTCTAGCAACCCATTTTCCAACATCATAGCCACAAACTTCTTGCTAACTTTTCTATCTCACTATGCGAAAAAACTTATTTTACAGCGTTTTTTAAGCCATTTACAGCGTCTTTTCAAAAACAATAAGCGTTGTAGTATCTAGCGCTGTAAAAAGATACAACAACGATTTTTAAAATAAAAAAACGCTATAAAATAGGTAGATATATTGCGCGCTTGTTATACTCGTTTTAGTTTTACAGCGCTTTTTGGAAAAAAAATGTTGTAAAAGGTGCATTCAATAGATGCATTATTATACACCTATTACAACGCTTTTTTGAAAAAGCGTTGTAAAAGGTGCATTCAATAGATGCATTATTATTCACCTATTACAACGATTTTTTGAAAAAGCGTTGTAAATGGTGCATGCAGTAGATGCATTATTATTCACCTTTTACAGCGTTTATAGCGTTTTTTTGAAAAAGCACTGTAAAAGGTGCATTCAATAGATGCATTATTATGCACCTATTACAACGCTTTTTTGAAAAAGTGCTGTAAAAGGTGCATTCTTATTTTAGTTTTATTAAAAAATGCTGTAAATGGAATTTTTAAAAAGCGTTTTTTGGTTTTTTATGGCATTGTTTTAGAAAGCGTTGTCTTTTAATTTTTTTCCAAAATCATTTTCATCCAAAATCAGTTCACACAACCATTTCACAATTAGTACACAACAACAAAACTATATAACTTTATAATTTAACTTTATCACTTTACATATTTACATAATCAGTTCACAACATATTCATATACATATTCACATATTGACAACAACACAAAACTATACACATATTCGTATAACTACATATTCCCAACTTTTCAAATGTACCCTATTCATATACATATAACTATCAGAACTACACATAACATAACTACCATATATTCATATAACTATCCCTTTCAGCAAGCCATTTCCCAGCAAATCAAATAATTTTCATTTCAATCACACACTGACACCAGTCTTCCTTTATTTCAATTAGATTTCTTTCAGAGTATGTTGGATTGGAATTGTCAAAGTAATGTGCGATATAAAAATTGAACATAAATAAGTTAGAATCAAATATATACATAGTTTATATATGAAAATCAAATAATGAAAATATCGCACTGTTTCTGGGATTATAGTTTGATTCATATCAACAATCTCCTACATGAATCGCAATACATAGTACCCATAGATATTTGTGCATTGATGTTCTTAGTTTGACGAGGGCACTATAAAATAAAATATATAAGTCAATAGATATTTGTGCATTGATTGTCAATAAAATTTTAAAGGTATATATTTCAAACCATTATTGGAATCCATGTGATGTTATTTGACTTTTACTTCAACACTGTAGCACCTCTTTGAGCTCAAAAAACTTGTAAAGCACTATCAAATAAATAAACGTGATTATTATAGCATTAAAAAACACATTATTTATATATATATATATATATATATATATATGTAAGAAATAAATGAATATTAGTTACATGTTGAACATAGTCTTCATATCAGAGTGATTGTTGTAATTGTCATGCAAGGGATCTAAATAGTGTATAACTTCATAGGTCAAATTGATTGAAATAGCATTCAATGTGCCCTACAACAACACAAATTTGGTTGACAATTTTGTTTACACAACTAATAATTTAAGATCTCATAAATTAAAAAAGATATAAATAAAGAATATATAATTATGTACCCTGAATTATATGGTGCAAGAAATAACTTATCCTTCTCTCTATTTCCTACAACGTATTTCTTTACATTCACTGAATCGAGTTTAAATATCAAAAGCTTATGCGGAGACAGGAATAAAAATCTATTTGACAATCTGCGCGTGCACACCAACTTATCATACAAAAATCTTCAATGAAAGTTTCAAATTAGATTAATTACCAATAAATTAAATTAATTACCAATAAATACAATTAAACGTAATTTTTACCTAATGTATAAGCTGATGACAGTAGCAATCAACTTCTTATGATGCGTGAATCGTTGTTGCTGCCCATAATCGTTTTTACCTGTATGTCAAGACACGACCCATATCGAGTAAGGCATGGTTGACTTATTTTAGGAGCAGGAGCAACAACTAATTTTCCCCGATCCAATTTTTGAGCAGCAACTTTGGCAGCCTTATTACCCTCCAGCTTTTGAAGTTTACCAGTTTTATTATCCTCCAATTTTTGAAGTTTGCCAGCTTTATTTTTACCACGAACATCTAGTTGTGGTGCGGCAGCTGGTTTACTATGCGGGTGGTTTATTGGATTGGATCTGAAACAATGAGGTTAATTAGTTTGTTAGTTTATTGAATCTGAAAAAATGACAAACCTTACAAAAAAAATGTGACAAACCTTTTTCGGCGATGTGACTGACTCGTTTCTTGGAATCTTCTTACCATTCCCTTTAGACTTTGTCTGAATCTAAATAATTGTGAAATTAAAGTTAACAGCGGAAAAATATCAGCAATTAAATGTAATCAATCATAATCATATATCGTGCAATTAAATATACATATCAATTAAACATACATTTCAATTAATTAAACATACCTTATCAAGGGCAACAAGATGTGTGGGCCATGCCACGCAACTACCAATTGCTTCGCCCAAATACTTCATATCTGCATCGTTGCCCGATATAGGCAATGATGCATTTTGTTCCAAAGCAATAACTAGTGATACTTTGACATGGCCCGCAGGGATCGGTGTGTTGTGCAACACTTCTCCCAAAGTATTGTACAATGTTCCTTTTTTGACCTTGCGATGAGTAGGGGAGGATAAGTACAACATGCAAGGAGTGACACCCTAAATCAATGGTTAATACATAAGTATGTGAAACAATTAGGTTGAATGAATTTCTTATTTTATTAAGTAATTAATTACCTCGGGAAGACTTTTGAGACCATTGTTGCAACTCGCGCTTTCACTCTCCATTTGTATTTCACATTGGAGCTGATCCGAAAGTTGCTTGTCTTTATTCGTCTTCACCAAGAGGGCCATTTGCTTTGATAGGAATTTGAGCTTCTCTAATACTTCCTCATTAGATGGATTTTGGCCCCTCTCTTGTGAAAAATAGCTTTTAGGAGTTACGTCAAATTCTTTCCCCCTCACGCGACTTGAATATTTAGGAACATTAAACACTTTACCAAGAATGTCCCTGCAACTAGCTTTGTTGTCCTCTTAATTTTCCAAACTTTGTTCGAGATTCTCCTAAAATACACGTAGGATTAAAAAGATGAGTTCAATATCATTTTTAAAATAAAATATTAAAAAATATTAACGTGATAATATACTTACACAAAGTTCTATTAATTTTTGAACATTTTCGTTATCAACCACTCCATCTTTATTTACACGAGCTTCCTTCCACAAGATATGACGACCCAATAGTTGATCGAATTCGATGTCTTGTAGCTATTCGTTAAGATCATAAACAAAATATTAGTTAGAAACTATAGTTTATAATGTACCACATTATATAAAAGTGATGTTTAATTACGTACAAGTTTTTGCTCTAGACGTGCATATCCCATACGAGATTTTTTGTATGGGTGCGTCGGATTTTTTGCCCTCTCGCAATTTGCCTTACTTATATTCTATATAAAAAAACAACAATCCTGTAAAAATTTAAAATACGCTATGAATATGAATAATAAAACACAAATGCTAATAAATTAATCGCTTACCACAAACACGGAGTGTGAACGTTTTGCTACAAATGTGTTCCATTCTTCATTTGATATGTAATGTTTATATATTTTTGGAGCTTCATTATTCATATTTCCTTCACGATCTTTTAGATAGCAATTTGAGATGTGAGATCTAAAATCCCGGTGTATTTTCCCAACAACTCTCAACACGTAAGTCTTTCTAACCTCTTCAACAACAAAAGTAGTCTGCAAACGAAATAAAGATATAGTTTGAGTAAAGTATTTCAATAGAAAAAATTATAACTAACAAAAAAGTAGATCAAAAAAGTTACTTGTATATCAGTCCACATTATATCTTTCGCATCCTTCAACACCTTATCTCTCCAATCATCAATTGTGATGGGAATATTCTGACGAACAACATGCCTAATATAACTTACAAATATGGAACTATTGGGGTCAATTTGCTGACCACTCTCATTCCATCCAACCTAATAAACCCATACATTAAGTACATGCTTTCAAAAAAGATAAAAAATAAACAGCAAACAAAGTATAGTATACCTCAAATTTTATGCCACTACTCCTTGCTGTTATGACATTTTGCATGATGGTTGCACTACATTTGACTTCACTTTCATAAGTCTTAGTGTTGACAACTTCCTCATTTTGATTATCTAAATCCTTGTTGGTATCCATTTATCTACAACAAGTTCAACATGCAGTTCAGTATAACTTCAAAAAGTTCAACATGCAGTAGTCTAAGTACGTAGTAGTATAATTTCAACATGCATTTTAGTGACAACAAAAAATTAATAAATACAATACCTAAATAGTGAGAAGAAATACGTAGGGTTCGTAGGAGAAGAAACACCGAGAATGCGCAGAAATATGAACGGACAGAGTATGGTTCGTAGAAATACGTAATGAGGGTTACGTAATGATAGTGGCAATATGGTTCGCAATGGGATAATAACACAGATGATATAGTTCACAATGAGAAGAACAATGAAGAATAGGAGAACAATGTAGTGAAGTTTACGTAATGAAGAGGAAATTCAAGCAGTTTTCAGTTATATATAAAACCTTATTACAACGCTTTTTCGAAAGAGCGCTGTAAAAAACCTCCTTATTTTATTTTTAAAAACCCTATTACAGCGCTTTTTTAGAAGCCTTTTACAGCGCTTGTGGGAAAAGCGCTGTAAAAGACCTCCTTATTTTCCTTTTAAATGTCATTTTACATCGCTTTAGTAACAAGCGCTTTAAAACCTCTTAGTTTTCTTATGTAATATGGTTGTTTTTGTAAAAGCCTTATACATCGCTTGTTGGAAAAACGTTGTAAAAGACCTCCTTATTTTATTTTAAAAAGTCTTTTACAGCACTTTGACAACAAGCGCTACAAAAGACCCTTTTAACTTGGTATAAAACAAAGCATTGTGACCTCCTTATTTTTTTTAAAGGCTTTTATAGCGTTTATGGACAAAAGTGCTATAAAATTACAAGTTTATATTTAGTTCTGTTCAAGTAAAATACCTATATTTTGATTTTTTTCTCTCCAAATAATTAGTTAAATACCTAAATATATATATATATCAACGCTAAATTACATGGTCAACTCATAATGGGATGACCAGTTCAAGATAAATTCCCAGTACTCAAATAAACCTTTTTCAAGTTCAATATAAGCTGAAAATCAGTTATGGCAGGTCAAACGTACACTTAAATTACATGAACTTAGTATAAAACACTAAGATCAAGTTAAATATAAGCAGAAAATAAGTGTAAGCAGAAAATCAAATACAATTCAAGCTAAATACTAAAATGCCAAATTCTGGTAGATCAAACAATTAAATTACATGAACCCAGTTCAAATTAGATGGCTTATATAAAACAATTAAACACATTAAGATGTCCTTCTTCTTTTCTTGGTGGGATTCACATTTGTTTGTACATTAACGATACGAAACGATGGATTAATCCAAATTCCCTTATCATGATCATCTCTAAGATATAAACCATCATCGGTTGAATCAATTTTATGTGGTTGTGATGTTGCAAATAAAAGATCATTACCAATATCTTCATCATTATTGTTATCATCACTTATTTTATTGGTCGATAGGACAACGAATCATTTATCATCAACATGATCAGTAACATAAAACACTTGTTGAGCTAGCGACGCTAAAATAAAAGGCTCATCTTTGACCCTATTAAAATCGACAAGCAATAACCCTGACTCATCAATCCGAACGCCATTATTATTGTCAACACACTTGCAAGCAAATATGGGAACACGAAACATGGTGTAGTCTAACTCCCTTATGCGCTTTATAACCCCAAAATATGATAGATTTGCATATATTGGGTTTTTGTCTTTTGCACTTGAGACATGCATTGATTCAGCTATGAGAGTTACTCCTCTATTTTGTAGTGGTTTGATCATCTTGTTCTTTGGTATAAAATGTGTAGATGTTAATTACATAACCGATGTAAGAAAAGACATGTAAACTCATACCATTTGCTAGCCCCCTCAATCTCTGTGAAATTGATATGAGGTCTATATCAAACTTTAACTTTATGTGATTATTAACTATGTTATAAAACTTCGATTGTGCTCTCGAGTTATCCAATTTTGATTCCTATTCATGTTCGAACTAGATAACTGATCCATGTGTATTGTAACATACGGTTGAACCTCATCATCATTGTGCAGAACATACATATGTCCCATTACGTCCTTGATATAGTCATTAGTCTCTTACCAATTATCCCATCTCCTAATATTCTTTCCAAATGACGAGACATGGGAAACCCTATGGATACAACATTCTACTGATATTCAATACAAAATTCAGCAGCTTTTTCGACAATATACCGTTCTGCATTACAACATTCTGGTCGACTACTACTTTTTACGTACCCTTTTAATATTTTCATATATCGTTCTATTGGATACATCCATCTCATATAAGCTGGTCCACAAAGTTGTGTCTCCTTAACGAGATGAACAATAAGGTGAACCATTATATCAAAAAACGAGGGTGGGAAATACATTTCAAGCTCACACAAAGTAACAACATTTCCCTCTAAAATGTTGATAATTTCTGAGGATCGATCACTTTACTACAAATTTCCCTGAAGAAGAAACATAATCTAGTTATGGCTCGTCGAACTTTTTCAGGTAAAATGGAACATATACCTATTGGTAGCAAATACTCCATTAGAATATGAAAATCATGGGTCTTCAAACCTTTTAACTTGAGGTCTTTCATACAAACTAAATTTATGTTTGAAGAGTATCCTTCTGGAACTTTAAGTTCGTGCAGAAATTTACATAAAACAATTTTTTTCCTTTCTAGATAGAGTATGAGCGGCTGAAGGTAGATATGTGCGATTTCCTTTCTTTACGGGATCCAATTCATTTCTTATTCCCATATTGACCAAGTCCAATCTTGCATTGATGTCATCTTTAGACTTTTCTAGAACATTGAGTAACGTACCAATAACACTATCAAATACTTTTTTTTTTTAATATGCATTACATCGAGGAAATGTCTTATATACAATGACTTCCAATATGGCAATTCAAAGAAAGTTGACTTTTTCGTCCACCCAGTTTTGACCAGCTCTCATGCAAAAAGGTTTTCCAAATTTATTGGTCAAACCTTGTACTTTTTCAAGTATATGATATCCAATCGGTGCTAAAGGAGCTTTACATTCCTTTGATTTTCCATTGAATGCATTTCCCCACCCACAATACTGATGACTATAAGGTAAAAATCTACGATGTCCAAGAAATACATTCTTCTTACAATGTTTCAACCACATCCAATTTGTACTCTCTTCACATATAGGACATGCACATTGACCTTTAATGCTATATCGTGACAAAATACCATATGTTGGAAAATCATTAATTGTACCGAACAACATAGCCCTCAAATTGAAACATTCTTTCTTATACCCATCATAAACTTCCACACATGTCTCCCACATGTTTTTTAAATCTTCAATTAAAGGAGTCAGGTATATGTCAATATCATTCCACGGTTGTTTGGGTCCAGAAATTAATAGAGACAACATCATAAACTTACGCTTCATACATAACCATGGAGGTAGGTTATAAATCAAAAAAATCACATGCCATGTGCTGTGTAGGATGCTTTGAAGACCATGTGGATTCATTCCATCACTAGAAAGTGCAAGTCGTAGATTTCTTGACTTTATCCCGAATTCAGAATACTCGTGATCAATTTTTTCCCATTGTGGAGAATCTACAAGGTGTCAAAACTTTCCATCTCTAATTCTTTCATCTGCATGCCATGTCAAGTGTTTTGAATCTTCTTCACTGCGATACATGCGCCTAAATATTGGTATTATAGGAAAATACCACACAACTTTTGTTGGAGTAGATTCTTTCTTCTTATATCGAGAGACATTGCATTTCGAACACGCCTTTAGTAATTCATATTCGTTTCAAAATAAAATGCAATCGTTAGGACATGCATGAATCCTTTCGTAACTCATGCCAATAAAGCACAAAATTCGTTTAGCCTCGTAAGTTCGATTGTGAAGTTCATTATCATATGGCAACATATCCTTTAAGAGTGTAAATAATTATGTGAAGCTTTTATCAGACCATCCATTACTCGTTTTTAAGTTGTACAACTTTAATATCGTCGCCAGTCTTGTGAATTTAGTACAACCATTATATAATGGTTTCTCTGCATCACTCAACAAACTCTCAAACATTTTAGGACAATCCCGAAGATCTTCTTCAACTGCTTTTGCAATATCCTCAACTCGGTTCGGCTCATATGTATTTGGGTCGAAATCAGTTGAAGCATATGTCGAACCATTCTCAAAATTAATGTTTCCTTTTTTTTTTTCTCACCACGTCTTATCCAACATGTATAGCTTTGATCAATTCCATGTCATACTAAATGTCCTTCTAATTCATCTTCTCTAACGCGTTTTCCAAAGCATCATTTTAAGCAAGGACAAACGACTCTATTTGGATCTTTTGCATTCTTCAATGCAAACTCAACAAACTCCTTCACTAAATTTTCATACTCTTTTGACAATCGATTGGCAGACATCCATTTTCAGTCCATATTATATGACCTATATAAATGCAGTTACACAAATAATAAGCTACTGATAATATTAAACCAATATATAGTACACATATCTAATATTAGAAAATGAAAACCAACGTCCAAGTCTAATTTCAAAATAGAACAGATCAACAAATTTCAGAAAAGAATAAATTTTATTTGATTTATTATGTAACAATTTATTAGTTTTAGTGACAACAACAAATTAATAAATACAGTACCTGAAACAACGTATCCCATTTTTTATAAAAGATGAGCAATAGATGGCTGCATAGTATGTAGAGGAGATGAGGGATTGCCAGAGTAGAGGAGATAAGAGTTCGTAAAATTGTATTAAATTTGATTTTATTTATTTAAAATAAATGACTTTTATTTAAAGTGAATGATTTTATAACGCTTTTGTAATAAGCGCTCTAATAGGTCCTTTAATTATGTGAAAGCGCAAGTCTTTTACGGCGCTTGTATAAAAATCGCTCTAATAGGTTATTTAATTATATGAAACTACAAGCACTTACATCGCTTGTCAAAAAATCGTTTTAAAAGCTATGTAACGTAAGGTGGGAGCGCTATATTTTAAAGCGCTCCAAAAGCGTTGTAAAACGTTATGTGAGGGCGCTTCATTTTACAGCGGTTTTGTAAAAGCGATATAAAAGCCTTGTAAACATTATGTGCAAGCGCTATGTGACCCTATATGACCCTACAACAACGCTTTTTTGCGCTTGCCAAAAAAGCGTTGTTGTATCCTCCGTTATTTTTAAAATATTATACAACATCACTTGTATTTAATAAGCGCTATAAAAGGCACGCTATAAAATGTCATTTTAGGTGTAGTCTCTCTTTCTTAGAGTCCAAGTTAATGTTGGCTGCATCTACCATCTTCTTAGGATGGGGATGGGATTTTCAAGATCTTTTATCCCGGACACCCGATCTTTCGCAGAGATTGTCCCATTTGGTTTGATTGCTTAGTTTGCCCTTTTGAATCAACTGTTCAATGGAATCTTTCAATTGAATGCAACCTTCGATATTATGCCCGTTGGAATTATGGAATTGGCATTACTTTGACTTATCAACTTGTTTGTTATTAACTAGATAGTGCCAATGCACAAACTCATCCTTGAATTATGTGTTAGTGCACTTGCTCAAGATGTGCTCTCTTGTTGTGAATTATGGGGTATAAATAATCAATAAAATTGCCCTGCCAAGGACGACCTTTGTCTCTTGACTTCTATTCACAACTCTTGTCTACATGAGGTTTATATTCTCCACGCTCGCTCTGGACTTCAGTGGCCTTTTTTTTCTCTTCAAACAAAATGAACTCATTGGCCTTCATATGTAACTCATTCATGTCCCTCAGCTTTTTTGATGCAATCTTTTGGCCGAACTCGCTATCTTTTTTCAAACCTTCACTCTAAGTGGTCTATTTTCATTCTTTCGTTATCTTTGTCTTCCTTAACATGGGTGGTCTCTTTTATGAACCAGTTAATATAATCACGTAGGGTTTCTTCCTTCGTGTGGAAGAGTATCCCCAAACTCGCAACAATTTTCGTTTTTTCCTTGATGCCATGAAATGTGTTGTAAACTAGAAGCATAACTCTTTTCAAGAATTTCCTGGCTTCGGTCTAAGACTCTTAAACCACATCATCGCCTTTTCATAGATGAACATCCTACACTTAATTGGTCCCCTCGCTCCTCTGTACGAAAGTGAAGTGTCAAAACTCTCAACATGATCTTCGGGGATTCGTTATTCCTCATATATAGGTGTCAAGTTTTGGAGGTTAAGCCAAATGATTTTGGATTTCATACGAATGAATCTTCGTTGTGAATAGTCCACGACATAATCTCCTTATTTAGTCTTGATGAAACTTGAATTAGAATTGTTAGAAACCTAACCTGACTTGTGGCATGCTGGATGAGATATGATATTGGTGTGACGTTTGATGTGGTGAGGTGGTGAACAAGTTATACTTCTCCTGAGGTGAAAACTAGAGGGATGTTTTGCAACAAAGTTTTTAGGCATCCGTTGCGGAGACTCTTCTTCAGTATGAAAGGAACCCATCAATGGGGAATGATGTCATCGATAGGGAAAGATCACGTTGGCGACGACATAAAGGAGATTGGGATAAAGACTCGGAGTGATAAGGATATTCTCTTGCTGCACCTCCACTTGGTTTCGGTTCTATAGTAATGCCAAGAGGTTGGTGCCAGAGCTTGTGGTAAGTAACTGAAATTTCTTGGAATTTTTTCGGTGGATTTACCAGAGAAAACATCGAAGAAAAAACTGTTTCTTCGAGTTGTTGAATGTGAGATATGAGAGCGGGACCACTGCGTTTTGATTTTGATTCATCCATCTGAATCATAGTCGAAAAGCGTAGAAGAAAAAGGTTGTTTAGATTCCGGATTGGGTTATCTGCAAGTACTCTAACATGTAAGTAAGTAGGAGTTGAGTGAAGCGAGGAGGTAGTGAATAATGCGTACCTGATTTTTGAAAAGGGGGCCTGTGTTATAAACATCCTTTATTCTTTTACAGGAAATTCAACAATTTTGTTTGTTGAATTTGACACATCTATGAAAAATTTACCATATATCCCCACAAGTTTACAAGTTTTATAGTTCAGAAGATATTTATCGAAAAACTTAAAAAAGGATTTTTGGTACAAAATGCAAAAATGTGTATTACTGCCAAAATTTCTTGAACTTTTTTCAATTTTGAAGATGTTTTTGGAAAACTTGATAAACAAATTTTTCAATATACACCATTTCTTTTAATACATCATAAATAATAATTAATAATTAATACATCATAAATATTTTTAGATAATTATAAATCATCGCCATCAATACTGTCAGACGAACCTTTTTTGAAGTAGCGATGAACAGTCAAAGTCACGTATTATTGCTACAATTTTGTTGTCTTTATCTCTACTTCTATCCACTCTAAAAAAAATTAATTAAAATCAAATAAATTAAATAGATACTGATATAATAAAAAATTAATTTAAAAAATATTTAAAAAAAAAAATCAAACAACTACAGGAAAATGTGTGGATGAAGTTTTTCGGTTGTTTTCAAAAATATTACGTTGAAATTCGTTGGTAGTGTATTTTTTTCAAAAAATCTGAAATAAATTTTCCGATAGTTTCAATAATGATTTTAAAAAGTGATGTTTATGTACTGAAAAACGTTTTTCAAATTTTTCAGAGTTGATGTTCTTGCGTATTGGAATGAAAAAGTTTTCCAAAAAAAATAATTTTTGGACACTTATTTGTATGTTCGAAAAATGTTAAAATGAAGAAATAAAAAAATAATTCTTTATAATATATATGAGGATATTTTAATCTCTTCCTTTATATTTTTGAAGTACCGGATAAAGGAGGGGATACACCACGAGTTCAGCATAAGAATGTTGTCGAGATCAGCCTTAATTGGAATTGGGCTAAGACTCAATGGATGTTGTCCATTGATCCCGAATCCGGTTCGAAACATATATCATGTTGATGTATATAACTTTAGCCAACAATTTTATTGAATTTTACATCTTATTAGTGACACTATTGCAGCTTGTACATCTTCTGTGTTTTATGTTTGTGACTTTATTATGTTATCTAGTGCTTGATATTTATAGGAGAATTTGGGGATATTTTTTAAGTGAACATTACCTTCAAATGAGCAATAATTTGGTTATCGACAACAATATATTCAACGTAATTTCGAAGAAACATAAATTGAGTACGTTGCAATTTTTTTAGACGTTACTTTCGTAGATATGATTATTATAACTATTAATTAAGATTTAATATTTTTCTCTTCTAGATGAGTATTTTGGATCTGTTGCTCATCGTTTATAATTATTTGGTGGACCTATAAGAAAATTGAGACTATAAATTATTGTAATCAACTTTAATTTCAGTCTTTCAATCATTTAATTTTTTTGTGTATTTTATGTTTTTTTTGTTAATTTAAACTCTTTACATTATCAAATAAATAATTAATTTAAAAAAGATAATATTAATTACGAACGATCAAGTATTTTAATATTTTAGTAAATGGATTGGTAGTTAAATAAAAAATAAATCCAAACAAAACTATAATGTAATTAAAGTTACGACTGAAACCATAATTTTTCTCTATTTATTTACAATTTTTATAATTCTATTCTTTTTTTTTAATTATTTGTTATTAGCTAGTTAATTACCACAATCAATTTAATCATTATTATTATAAAAAATAATTTATAAGTTTTGTACTTGCTGATAAATTTTTGTATATAGAGTAATCTTTTATATTACTTACTAATTTTTATTCTAGTATTTTCTTCAACTTCTCTGTTGATTTTTCTTCTAGTAAAGATTTAAAGGAATCTGAAATAGAGACAATCCTTGGTATTATAGCCGTAGCCAAAAATTGGGAGGAGAACGGAATAATATCATTTCATCTTATGAGATTCTTAACGAATAAAATTAGATTAAAATGAGTGGATAAGTTATTCCATGAGATAATATCAACTAGAGAATAATAGACCAAGTTGAGTTAGACTTTGCTAAGTTTAAATATGGTCTATCAATAAATTTAAGGTAAAAATATGTTATGTGATATGTCATAATTTATTTTTTAGACACGGGTTTGACTTTAATAAAAGTTTGATATGACGTGTTAGCTTGTTTAAAAGTTTATTTCGTTTTAATATTTTTGAATAAATAATCAATTACAATCTATAAATAGATTAACTAGTAATTAATATGTCAATGAAATTAAGATGTATTTTAATATTTAACGTCACATTTTAAAGAATATGATTTTATATGGTCTTATCTGTTTAAAAAAAATATCTAATCTAGTCTAGATCTGATGTAGACTACGTAGTACACTCCTATCAGGTGGTTTGACCTATTTCCACCCTTAATATCCAACGTCGTCTTTGAAATATATTCTTTCTTTAAAATTCAATCAGAAATGATAAAAAACATTCATGTTTAAATTTTTGTGAAATTATGAATTTGTTAAAATTTAAAGAGCAATTTTGCTATGATAGTAAGTGTGGCGTTAATTTGAAAGATTCATAGCAGATATAAGATAAAGTTTTCTGAAAAAAGCAAGGATTGAATGAGACAAGGCATGAGTGTTATTTTATTTTTTCAATAATTCTAAACCCTTAGATTACTTAAAATAGATCTAATGGTACATCATTGATAATGCACAGGAACTTAATTAATTGCTCCCTCACCTTAGAAGTCACCTTATTACAAATATCCTACTAACATATTTGGGAAGTTGTGGATAATAGAAGACCAAAGAAACGGTTATGAAGTTTTGTGGATAATTTCTCTTCAAAATTAATTCAACAATGAATTTAAACCTGTTACAAAGGTCTAACATATGTCAAATAGTTGTTTCAAAACCTACTTTGTCTTATGTGAGAAAAATTTTCGAAGTAGCTTTTTCTTCAACGAATTATTTCTAGTACTAAAAGCATGGTGCTTAATTTTACGAATTTTTAGTTTACAAGCGTCTTATTAGAAGTAGAATATCTAATTCAGTCCACAAGCGTCTTATCCTGCTCATTAAACGGTTCCTAAAGAATTAGATTATATATTGTGCACTCTTAGACTCCATTTTTTTTAATTCATTAATTAAAATCAGATAATTTAGATTTTAAATATATTTTATTTTACAGTGATAAATCCTTCGACTCTATAATTGCTTGCAAACAGTCTTCCCTGCATGCAATTGACATTAACCAATCTATTTGTTTTTGGAATTATAACCGATCTAATTATTGTCTAAAAAAACTCTATTTATGTTTAAGTATCTTTATTTAGAAGTTTAATTATAAAATTTAAATTTAAAATTAAATTTTTTAAATTGTGTGAGTAAGATGACGGTCATTAACGCCTCCAAATACGCAAATGGAGATTTTAGCGACTATAAGAAAATCTGAATTCCACCAGTAATTAGTTTCTTCTTTCTTCCACTAGAGAAACAGGATTCAGAAGAAAAAAATACAAAAAAGTAAAGAAATTGAAAAATAATTGCTATTTATTCATTTCTCATAGCCATCCATAGATGTATATATATACATAATTGAATTCATCTTCCGTGTAAAAAAATTATGTTATCCATCAACTACAACTATTAAATTATTAATACCATAGTTATTTCTAAAGTCCCGATTGTAATTTACTAACATAATAAAACTTTAATGACGATGCACGATAATTTAACTTTAAATAAAATATATATTAAAATGAATACATAACTGCACATATTTGAAGGAAAACATACGATTGCAAGAAAATGTACCATACATCTAAATTTATATTTCAATTCTTACCAATTCTTCACCAAAGAAATATTTAATCCATCATTTTAGGTAGGTCCAAGTTCAACTTTGTTATTCTGAGTGACAACCAATTCATTTTCAACATTTCTAGATTCTTCGCTAAACTTGTTGTATATATCACCTTTATAAAACTCTCTAGTCCTTAGCACTAGAATTAGAGACACTAGTGCCCCAAACAGTGTAACAACAGTGATAATAATGAAAGCCATTTTGTAGCACTCACTCCCATTGCAATTCAACTCCTCCCCTGGTTTCCTCTTTATCCCTAATGTTTCCATTTGCCTTATGGCTTCCTTATCATAAAGATAACCAGCAACCCTCACATTTAACAAGTATGACCCAATAGGACTTGCTATTGACCCAACATTGTACAATGTTGAATAATATTTAAGACCAAAAAGTTCAGATATGATAGAGAATAGTACTGGCCAGTTTGCCCCAAAGCAAAAACCAATAATAATGGAGGCTACATAGAGACCATTTGGGACATCCAATGCAATTAGAAGGTGACCAAAACAAGATAATATTAGGATTGATGTGAGTATGAGAGGCCTAGGGACTTTAAATTTTGTTATGATAAATTCAGAGACAGGGCCTTGTGTAATTTTACCAAGATAAATCCAAATTGCCATTAGGGAAACAAATGTGGTTATACTATGTGCTTGATAACCTAAAGATAACCCAATTTGACTCAAGTTATTTACCACAGTAAGGGTTCCACCAAGTCCACAAATTGTGGCTATGAAAAGAGTCATCATGTCAAGGCTCAATATGGCTTGAAATATTGTATGATCTTCACCTCTAATTGGGGGAATGAGTATGTTTCTCCAAGAGAAAAAAACTTGATTTTGATTTTGAGTAGCCATCTCTGTGGTATGCTTAGGAAGAGGATCTTCACTATTGATATGTTCTTTTTTCTTGTTCTTCCAAATCCTTTGTTCTTCCATAATAACAACAACAATTGGGAGGATGAGCAAGAGAAGCATTAAAGTGGAAGTGACATAATACTCACTCTTAGTAAAGATGAAACATCTTTGAACTATGATCATTACCAAGAGGAACCCTGCAAGGATTAAAGTCATGTAAAGGAAATTATAAAAAGCATTGAAATCATTTGGTTGTTCAGTTCCCTTATGGTGCTTAATACTTGGCATAAAAACAAGAGTAACAGCAGTTGGTAGCCAAGCCATAAGAAAAATTAATGATTTGGAGTCATTTCCATAGAAGGTATAGTATAACTGAGTAATGATAGCTCCACTCAATCCAAGATAACCACTCAAAAGACCTATGACAACTCCTCTGCTACCAGGGAAATTCTTTACACTTGTGACTACAGCTCCAGTGTTGGTTGAACAATGAGAATTTGCTCCAATGAAAATGTACAAACACATATTCCATATTGCTGGTTTGGAAATTTTCTTTGTCACTGCTAACCAAACCATGAAGTAGCCAAAAAAGTTTAGAACACCACCAAATGTTAAGACAACCCAAGGGGGTGTCACTTCATTGAGTAGGCCTGAAAGAATGCCTATGGTAGATCCCAAGTCCTTAAAGAAGCTTAAGAGAGTGAGAGTGGATTGATCATACCCCAAAACTGACTTGATTTCTCTTGAATAAAGGCCAAACATATAGCTTGCTCCTGATACTGACATGATCATAAACGACGAAAATACCATAAACCACCTTCCTTTTAAAACTTGGAAGATGAATTGTTTGGTATTTTCCCAACCATGATCTCTTGAAAGTACCATTTTTCTCACTCTTTGATAAGAACTGATAGTTTACAATTAAAGCTTAGCTTGTACCACCACTTTTCTCATGGGTTATAAATAAAGACTTTAAATGTCACGATTTTTCTCTTAGAAGGAAGAAACAAGAAAGGAGATGGTTTGATTTTCTAATGATGGAGCCAATGACAAGTGGAGTATATTTTAAATGTTAAATGTTATTTTTTGGCGTATAGGTTGTTTTAACATTAATCTTATTCTGTACAATGGTTCAATTCCAAGTGATGAAATCTTTTAGCAATAAATTAACATAAATTACAAAGAAAATATATAAATAAATAAGAGACTCGACCCATGGACATTCGATATCTTTAAAAAGCATATACTATTAGATGTTTTGTATTATTTAGCAAAACGGGTAACATATATAATAAATTAATATATAAAATATTATGATGTGTGCATATAAATATTAAGAATAAGAAAATTTTATGTTGGCAGCATCACCGCTTCTAGTCTTAATGAAGATATGCCACTGATTTTGGGTAAGAATATGTACAAGAGAGTTTCTATTAAGGGCATAAATTTGACCCTATTACTCATAGTTTAATCAATTGATATCAATAAAGTTTTCATCAAGAG
Source organism: Cicer judaicum (assembly GCA_037974835.1). Lineage (NCBI taxonomy): Eukaryota > Viridiplantae > Streptophyta > Magnoliopsida > Fabales > Fabaceae > Cicer > Cicer judaicum. The sequence continues at coordinate 2,722,034 of JBBPBS010000968.1, read as the reverse complement.
TTATGCTATAACAACAAACTCGATCCAAAAGTTAAACAAAAATAAAACGCAAACAATGAAACAATAAAAATTAATCAAAATTTGTGTATGTCTTCGATTTCATAATATCTATAATTTTGTCTTAGATTTTACATTGTTACAACTTATATTTAGATATTATAATGATACATTATATATAAGTCATATCCAACTATTTCTACCTTGACGAATATTAAATTTTTACGAAGATTTATTATATCATATTCACATTTATCATATTCACGTCCCGATAATTTGGGGTTATTCTAAACAAAAAGTTATTTTAATTTAAGTGTGTGTGATAATTTCACATTGAATATAAACAAAATATAGAGAGAGACGATTTTTATAATTGATTAAGATTTATTTACGAGTTAAATTTTAGAGAATATAACTTTGAAAAACTAAATTTATATTTTAATATATATTTAATATTTAAAAAAAAATTATATACTATTATATATTATATATTCATGTATCATGTTCTTTTAATATTTTTAAAGCATCTTTTCTAAAAACTAACTTGTAGATTCCGATCGGTTTATTGATACTCTGTCGAAAATAATGAAAATTTATTGAAAATAATAATGACATTTATGAGAGCTAGTATTATTATAAATTGTACAAAATGAGAAGTCTCACATAAGAGAGATAACACTCACTAGTAGAATATATAAAGGGGAGGTAATGGACTTGGAGAGGACCCTAAGAGGCCCCCCAATTTTGTGAAGGAGAAGAACGCAAGCAAATAGACCACTACACACACGCCGTTTGGCTTGGATATTGTTCGGTGACATTATTATTTTTCAAAAAGTTTTTTTTAAAACTTCAGAAACAAGACTTTCGCTATCATCCCGCATACTCTCAACCACATGCTTAATTACATAAATAATTCTTCTCTTACTCGAGCCAGAGAAAACTTTGAAACAATTATTTGACATATGCTATTTGACATATGCTTGCCAGCCTTTGTGGGGAACCTCATTTAAGCGACATGTGAAAAAGAAATACACGAATATGATACCAAGACTTAATAGTTCATAACGTTTAATTTAGTGTTCTTCTAATAGCCACGACTTGCAAAAGCAAAATACATTTTATTACGATAAAAAAAATAAAATTGAAAAACAGTATTGATATATGAGTAATTTGTTTAATACGGTCAATATCTAAAAGAAATAGATTTAGTGTCTTTGAGAGAGCATAAGGCACACATTTCAATTGCATCAGTAATTTGACAAATTAATAATACATGATTTGATATGACACGCTTCTGTCTTTTATTATGCGTCAGTAATTAGTTTTCTTTTTCATTATGCTCATTTTGACAATGTCTCCACCACCAACACCACTCAAATATATTAATAAAACCAATAAAACGTGGAAAATTGATATCCGAGTTATTCATAGATGGATTGTTGTTGTTAATCAACTTGCACTACGCTAAAAATGACATTTAACAGCGCGCATTTTACGGCGCTTCCTAAACACAAGCGCTTTTGTAAATCTATTTTAAAAATTACGGAGCCTTTTACAGCACTTTTGATGACAAGCGTTGTAAAAGAAGCGTTGTTGTAGGTCATATAACGTTTGCGCATAACGTTATAAGGCTTTTACAGCGCTTGTAACAAAAGCGCTGTCAAATGAAGCGCTTTCGTATATTATTTTACAGCGCTTTTTTCACAAGCGCTGTAAAATGCATGCGCCTTCATTTATTTTAACTACCTATTACAGCGCTTGTGAAACAAGCACTGTAAAATACATGCGCTTCATTGAATTTTCCTACCTAATACAACGCTTTTTTCACAAGCGCTGTAAAATTCATCTTTCAAATAATTATATACGTTGGAAACTCTCATATACGTACTGTGTCATGAATTATTCTAAACAAGCTCTACATCTTTCAGAATCCTAATATTATTCTAAACACAGTACGTGTGCGGCCATCTACGTTGTCTCAGGTATTTTTTAATTTGTTTTTGTCAATATTCTCTACCCTAGTTTTTTAATTCTACACATATATACACATGATCCGTTTATGTAAATTTGAAATTGTAAAAAATTGTCAAAAACTCATACCACATGATCTGTCCTGTTTTTGTCAATATTCTCTACCCTAGTTTTTTAATTCTACACATATATACACATGATCCGTTTATGTAAATTTGAAATTGTCAAAAATTGTCAAAAACTCATACCACATGATCTGTTCTGTTTTGAAATTGTTAGTTGATATTAATTTGTTTCTTTTTGAAACTTGTTGAATTGTTTTGAAAGCTTATTAGTTTTGTAACTGCATTTATATAGGTGGTATAATATGGATAGGAAATGGATGTCAGCCAATCGATTGTCAAAAGAGTATGAAATTGGAGTGAAGGAGTTTGTTGAGTTTGCAGTGAAGAATGCAAAAGATCCAAATAGAGTAGTTTGTCCTTGTTTAAAATGTTGTTTTGGAAAACGTGTTAGAGAAGATGAATTAGAAGGACATCTAGTATGTAATGGAATTGATCAAAGCTACACATGTTGGATAAGACATGGTGACGAAAAAAAAGGAAACGTTAATTTTGAGAATAGTTCGACACATGCTTCAACTGACTTCGATACAGATACATATGAGCCGGACCGAGTTGATGAGATCGCAAAAGCAGTTGAAGAAGATCTTCGAGATTGTCCTAAAATATTTGAAAGTTTGTTGAGTGATGCAGAGAAAGAATTATATAATGGTTGTACTAAATTCACAAGACTGTCGGCGATATTAAAGTTGTACAACTTAAAAGCGAGTAATGGATGGTCAGATAAAAGCTTTACAGAATTACTAACACTCATAAAAGATATGTTACCAGATGATAATGAACTTCCCAGTCGAACCTACGAGGCTAAACGGATTTTGTGTTCTATTGGCATGAGTTACGAAAGGATTCATGCGTGTCCTAACGATTGCATTTTATTTCGAAATGAATACGAACTACTTAAGGCGTGTCCGAAATGCAATGTCTCTCGATATAAGAAGAAAGAATCTACCCCAGCAAAAGTCATGTGGTATTTTCCTATAATACCAAGATTTAGGCGCATGTATCACAGTGAAGAAGATTCAAAACACTTAACATGGCATGCAGATGAAAGAATTAGAGATGGAATGTTTCGACACCCTGCAGATTCCCCATAATGGGCAAAAATTGATCACGAGTATCCTGAATTCGGGATAGAGTCAAGAAATCCACATGGTCTTCAAAGCATCTCACACAGCACTTGGCCTGTGATTTTGGTAATATATAACCTACCTCCATGGTTATGTATGAAGCGTAAGTTTATGATGTTGTCTCTGTTAACTTCTGGACCCAAACAACCGGGGAATGATATCGACGTATACTTGACTCCTCTAATCGAAGATTTAAAACGTATATGGGAGACAGGTGTGGAAGTTTATGACGGGTATAAGAAAGAATGTTTCAATTTGAGGGCTATGTTGTTCGGCACAATTAATGATTTTCCAGCATATGGTAATTTATCAGGATATAGCATTAAAGGTCAATGTGCATGTCCTATATGTGAAGAGAGTACAAATTGGATGCGGTTGAAACATTGTAAGAAGAATGTGTTTCTTGGACATCGTAGATTTTTACCTTATAGTCATCAGTATCGTGGGTGGAGAATTGCATTCAATGGAAAATCAGAGGAAGGTAAAGCTCCTTTAGCATCGACTGGATATCAAATACTTGAAAAAGTACAAGGAATGACTAATAAATTTGGCAAACCTTTTGCGGGAGAGCTAGTCAAATCTGGGTGGAAGAAAAAGTCAATTTTCTTTGAATTGCAATATTGGAAGCCATTGTATATAAGACATTTCCTTGATGTGATGCATATTGAAAAAAATGTATTTGATAGTGTTATTGGTACATTACTCAATGTTCCAGGAAAGTCTAAAGATGGCATCAACGCAAGATTGGACTTGGTCGATATGGGAATAAGAAATGAATTGGCTCCAGTAAAGAAAGGAAATCGCACATATCTACCTCCAGCCGCTCATACTCTATCTAGAAAGGAAAAAATTGTTTTATGTAAATTTCTACACGAAGTTAAAGTTCCAGAAGGATACTCTTCGAACATTAAAAATTTGGTTTGTATGAAAGACCTCAAGTTAAAAGGTTTGAAGACCCATGATTGTCATATTCTAATGGAGCATTTGCTACCAATAGGTATACGTTCCATTTTACCTGAAAAAGTTCGACTAGCCTTAACTAGATTATGTTTCTTCTTCAGGGAAATTTGTAGTAAAGTGATCGACCCTAAGAAATTACCGACATTGCAGAGGGAAATTGTTGTTACTTTGTGTGAGCTTGAAATGTATTTCCCACCATCGTTTTTTGATATAATGGTTCACCTTACTGTTCATCTGGTTAAGGAGACACAACTTTGTGGGCCAGCTTATATGAGATGGATGTATCCGATAGAACGATATATGAAAATATTAAAAGGGTACGTAAAAAGTAGAAGTCGACCAGAAAGTTGTATTGCTGAACGATACATTGTTGAAGAGGCTGCTGAATTTTGTACTGAATATCTGTCCAATGTTGAATCCATAGGGCTTCCCAAGTCTCGTCATTCGGGAAGAATATCAGGAGGAGGGATAATTGGAAGGAGATTGCTGACTATATCAAGGACAGAATGGGAGCAGGCACAATTGTATGTTCTGCACAATGATGATGAGGTTCAACCGTATGTTACAATACACATGGATCAGTTATCTTGTTTGAACATGAATAGGAATCAGAATTGGATAACTCGAGAGCACAATCGAAGTTTTATAACATGGTTAAAAAATCACATAAAGTCAAAATTTGATATAGACCCCGAACCAATTTCACAGAGATTGAGGTGGCTAGCAAATGATCCGAGCTTACATGTCTTTTCTTACACTGGTTATGTTATTAATGGCTATACATTTTATACCAAAGAACAAGATAATCAGACCACTATGCAAAATAGTGGAGTCACTCTCGTAGCTGAAGCGATGCATGTCTCCAGTGCAAAAGACAAAAACCCAATATATGCAAATCTATCATATTTTGGGGTTATCGAGCGCATGTGGGAGTTAGACTACACAATGTTTCGTGTTCCCATATTTGGTTGCAAGTGGATCGATAATAATAATGACGTTCGGATTGATGAGTCAGGATTCTTGCTTGTTGATTTTAATAGGGTGGGATACAAAGACGAGCCTTTTATTTTAGCGTCGCAAGCTCAACAAGTGTTTTATGTCACTGATCCTTCTGATGATAAATGGTCTGTTGTCCTATCAACCAATAAAATAAGTGATGATAACAATAATAATGAAGATGTTGGTAATGATCTTTTATTTGCAATATCACAACAACCACATGAAATTGATTCAACTGATGATGGTTTATATCTTAGAGATGATCATGACGAGGGAATTTGGATTAATCCATCGTTTCGTATTGTAAATGGACAAACAAATGTGAATCCCACAAGGAAAAGAAGAAGAGCTTCTTAATGTACATGTTTAATCTTTTTATATAAGTCATGCATGTAATCTGAATTATTGTGATAAATATGCATGTAATTTGAATTGAGTGTTTTACACTAATATGACAGATTTCATATCAGAAGCTTTTGGAAGCATAAGCCTTTGTGGAAGTTGAGTTTATTGCCTTTATAATCAAATACAATTGTAATTGTTATACGTGTGTTTCAATTGTTTCTTTAGGGGATATTATTATTTTAGGGAATATTATAAGTGCAGGAGCATGTTTATGTAAATTTGAGGATAATATTATTTTAGGGAATATTATAAGTGCAGGAGCATATTATTATTTTAGGGATAATATTATTTTAGGGAATATTATAAATACAATTAGGGATAGTTTGGTTGATGAGTCTTTATTTTGATGAGGGGTTGGGGATAAGGGTCTTTGGTGAAGTGCATGTTTATGTAAATTTGGACAATTTCAATTCTTAAGAACTATTGAACCCATATAAAACAAACACAAAAATAACATATTGAGGCCTTTTATAGCGCTTTTTTAAACACAAGCGCTGTAAAAGGCCCTTTAAAAAAAAATAAATATGTTTACAGCGCTCTTTCTAACAAACGCTGTAAAAGGCCCTTTTAAAAATTAAATAAAGATACAATTTACAGCGCTTATATTAAAGAGCGCTGTAATAGACTCTTGTAAAAGAACCTTTTAAAAGCGCTTACAGCTACGAAGTTCACTTAATTCATATTCGAACCGAGGCCTTCCAAGTGTGAATTCTAGGGGTTAACGCTCAAGAGTAACTAATATTAAAGGAAAAATTAACGCTCAATAATTAACGCTCAATAATTAAATATATGACTTTAAAAATGTGTTAATATTTATAATATAACTTTAATGTATTCTGATGGAGACCTTTTACAACGCTTATTGGGAAAAGCGCTGTAAAACGTTTTAAAAATAACATTCATCAGACACCTAACTGGACCTTATCTAACAGGATTTTCTTCAAACACCTTGTACGCATTTTTCGCAAAAACACATTGTTAACAGGCTCTTTAACAAAAACACATTGTTAACAAAAAAATCAGACTCAAATCAATTTTTCGCAACATGGCAAATGAACCTGAAGACCAAGTTTCGATTTATTAAGAAGGAATGTAGAGAGATAAAAAGGGTGTTGTTTCGATTTAAGAAGGAACCTGAAGACCTGGAGATTATTTTGCTTGGAGGTTCAACATGGCTTTGATGTTTGTGAAGAAGATGCATAAAAACCTTCCAACGAGGAAGAGTTTAAAAAAGCCATGCATGTAATCTTTGATGTTGGTGAATAGGAAGAGTTTAAAAAATAACTTAACAAAACACAAAAATAACATCAAAAAACAATAAAGTCTTTTACAGCGCTCATTTAAACAAGCGCTGTAAAAGACTGTAAAAAAAACATTCATATAACATATAATTAAACAAGGAGGTCTATTACAGCGCTTGTTTAAATAAGCGCTGTAAACGTCTCTATAAAACAAAATAGTCTTTTTACAGCGCTTATTTGAAAGAAGCGTTGTAAAAGACTTTAAAAATGACATTATGTAACATTCTCAATCAATGAGGTTTTTACAGCGCTTAGTTTGGAAAAGCGATGTAAAAGAGCCTTTTAAAAAATTAATTAAGAACGCCTTTTAGAGTGCTTTTTTAACAAGCGCTATAAAAGGCTTAGGCCTTTTAGAGCGCTCTATGAAAAAGCGTTGTAAAAGAGTTATAAAAAAGCGCTGTAAAAGAGTTATAAAAAAGCGCTGTAAAAGGGTTATATATATAACAGTAACCGCTTCAGTTTCCTCTTCATTACGTAAACTACACTATCAGAGCAACCTTCATCGTTCTTCTCTTCTTTTGCAAACCCTATAATCCCGTCCATTACGAACTGTATTTCCACGATCATCTCGTTCATTTCAAACCTTATTTCCATCAAAGATCATCTCTCCCATTGCTACCAATATATTTTCATTGAAATACGTAACCCTCATTACGTATTTCTTCAAAACGTTTTTCTGTGAACCTTAGTTCTGTGATCTTTCTGCGTTCGCTCTTTTCTTTGCATTTCATCTTTCTTCGATCCATTATTCAGGTATTGATGTTATTAGGTTTTTGTAATCATTAAAATGCATGTTGAGCTTGTTTAAAATATATATACTGATACGTGTTGAGCTTGTTTAGAATAATGCATGATGCATGTTGAGCTTGTTGATGTTACACTAAACTGCATGTTGAACTTGTTGTAGTTAAATGGATACAGACAAAGATTTAGAATGTCAAAATGAAGAAGTTGGCACCACTAAGACTTATGAAAATGAAGTCAAACGTGGTGCAACTATAATGCAAAACGTGATTAAAGCAAGGAGCAATGGCACTAAGTTTGAGGTTATACTATACTATACTCTGTTTGCTGTGTATTTTTTTTAGCTTTTTTTAATAGCATGTACTTACTATATGAGTTTATTAGGTTGGCTGGAATGAGAGTGGTCAACCAATTGACCCCAACAGCTCAATGTTTGTAAGTTACATTGGGGTTGTTGTTCGTCAAAATATTCCAATTACGATTGATGATTGGAGAGATAAGACGTTGAAGGATGTCAAAGATATAATATGGAATGACATTCAAGTAAGTTTTTTGATTCACTCTTTTGTTATTTATAAATTTTTTTTCATTGAAATACTTTACTTAGTCAATTTATATAGAATATTAGTAAGGCAAATCGCGAAAGGGCAAGAAATCCAATCCACCCATACAAAAAATCACGTATGGGATATGCACGTCTCGAGCAAAGACTTGTAAGTAATTAAACATCACTTTTATATGATGAGGGAATTTGTATTATAAACTATATTGTGTAACTAATTTGTATTATTTTGTTTATGATATTAACGAATAGCGACAAGACACCCAATCCGATCAACCATTGGGTCGTCATATATTATGGAAGGAAGCTCGGGTAAATAAAGACGGGGTGGTTGATAACGAAAATGTCAAAAAAATAGTAGAACTTTGTGTAAGTACATAATCACTTGAATAATTTTTAATATTGTATTTTAAAAATGCTACTGAACTTATCTTTTTAATGTTACATGTATTTTAGGAGACTATCGAACAAAGTTCTGCAAATGAAGAGGACAGCAAGGCTAGTTGCAGGGACATTCTGGGAAAAGTTTTTAATGTCCCTGAGTATTTCGGCCGAGTTAGGGGGAAAGGATTTGGCGTAACTCCCAAAGGCTTTTTTCCTCAAGAGAAGCGCCAAAAACCTTCCAATGAGGAAGTATTAGAGAAGCTTAGAATCCTATCTGAGCAAGTGACACTCTTGGTGAATACGAATAAAGACAAGCAACTTCCGGAACAACTCCAACGTGAAATACAAATGGAGAGTGAAACCGCTAGTTGCAATGTCGGTTTGAAGAGTATTCCCGAGGTAATTAATTACTTACTTTAATTACTTATGCATTAAACAATATTATATATTAACTGTACTTATGTTTTAACTATTGATTTAGGGTGTCAATTCATGCTTCCTATACTTGTCCTCACCTACTCACCGGAAGGTGGGAAAAGGAAAATTGTACAATACTTTGGGAGAAGTATTGCACAATACTCCGATCCCTGCGGGCCATGTCAAGGTATCGCCTACTGTTGCCTTCGAACCAGCTGCACCGTTGCCGATACCGGACAACGACGGAGATATGCAGACATTGGGCGAAGCTATTGGTAGTTACGTGGCATGGCCCACAAACGTTGTTGCCCTCGATACAATGCCTCCTAGAAACGAGGAAGTCACATCTCCCGAAAAGGTTTGTCACATTTATTGCATAAGGTTTTGTCAATTTTTTCTGATTCAATAAACTAACATTTAACCTCATTTTTGTAGATCCAAACAAATAAACCACCCGCACATCCAAAAAAAGGCAGCAAACCTCAAAAATTGGAGGTTAATAAAGCTGCCAAACCACAAAGTCTGCCGGGTAATAAAGCAGCTGCTACCAAACTTACAACGCTCGTTTCCACAACGCTTATTTTTTTGAAAAAGCGCTGTAAAAGGCTTATAAAAAGCGCTGTAAAAGGCTATTTTTGGCGTAGTGTTAGCAATGTTCACATGAAATTTATTTTCATGGGTGAACAAGTTTGTTCGACATCATATTATTTTATTCAAGCATACAATCCATTGTATGATTCCATGTTTATTTGTTCAAGCATTACAGAGAGATATAGGATCCATGCAAAGTTAGTACTAGTGTGGAAGACCAACTCTCAGATACAATAAGACTTATATTGTACACAATTTTACAGTTTATGACGATGACTTTCAATTCAAGATTTATGACCACCCTTTGAAAATCACTTTTAATTGTGCAACTTTTGAACAAGAGCAAAATATATCATCTTTGCCCCCAATTCGATACCTAGTTAAAAAGTTCAGTGATATATTGAGTGGGAAATATATCTTCGTTTGTTTAGTTGATAATATTATTTTTCGCTATCTATTACCAAATAATCATTTAAAACTCAACAAGTCATTTAATTATACTAAGTGGTATTTGCATCTTTGTAGACATTATAGGTGTAGTTGATGAAGTGATTTCATCAACTACAACTTCCCGCTTGAAGAAAGTTTTTGTGTTACTCGAACTTATAGATTTGAGGTTATATTATTTTCGGTAGTTTTAAATAGATATGTCATACACCTTCTTAGTTTCTAATATTTCTAATATTTTGTTTTTTCATTATATATTCTATATTCTAACTAAAGTGACGATCTCATCAACTAAACGCTTTGGGAGGATTTTGGTACCTAATTTCTCAACTATTGTAGTTTACATTATACTTTCAGACCAATTATAATCATACTAAACTCTGCAAGGATCAAAGTTCCATAAGGTTGGTGTCAATAACTTATTCTATAAACAATTTCAATAGTGACACTATCTCACAATGAGATTGGAATATTAATCAATAGGTAACAACAAACCAACATCAAGTAATGTGTGGGATGGAACCAATCTACTGAACAATGAATAAGTTCTCAAATTCAAGAGTTCAAGAAAATATTAGTTTGTTTTCCTATGTCTTTCCTTCTATTCACTACTCTTATTTTTTAGACTCATTATTATGTATATCACTAAATAGGTTACCTACTATCGAAGATCCCGATCTCTACATCCAAGGAAGCCAATTGCATAGCCATATGACAACTTCATCTCAATAGACACCACTTGAGAAATTCATCTACAATGTTGCAATCAAGATCTTGCATCAAATCAATGCAACTAACACAATTTGAAAACATATTCTTATTATCTTAATGTCGTTTAAATACTTATATATTCAAGTTGTTACATACTAAACAAATTGAACTTATCTTTTTAGGAGATAATTTGTGTAATTGTAGCTACAACCTCTAAGGTTGATGTTAATGAATATGGTTGGTTTTAATGATTATTGCATAAGCTTCATTATTAAGGAAAAAAAATTTATGTGATTTATACATGTAAATGTGGGTGCGTTGTTGAAAAAACCATTTCAAGATAAACTAATTACAACGTTATAGTGTTTCTTAAACAAACATAAAGATTTTGTAAATGTTTGCACTTTCGTAACTATTCATCTACATGTTCATTTAACACATATAGAGGTTTGATTGATGTTGTTGAAAAAACCATTTCAAGGTAAACTAATTACAACGTTATAGTGTTTCATAAACAAACATAAAGATTTTGTAAATGTTTGCACTTTCGTAACTATTCATCTACATGTTCATTTAACACATATAGAGGTTTGATTGAAGTCTACGACAACAACGCTTACATGAAGTTTCTGACGTGAGATCAATATTGTACATGTAACACCCTGATTTTTAACAACGTGAATGCATTTTTTTTTTCAAAATCAAATAATAAAAATAACTCGTCGTAACACAAATGCCAAAAGTCTTGAATAAGTACACCACATATACCAACAAACTAAAATAGATTTTGAGACAATAATCCAAAAAGTACAAATAGAAAATACACCGGGACTGTGAAATACATCAGACATCACTCATACCCCTGGGGTATTCTCGGCAGACACCTACACAAAAGCACTGCTCCAAGAATGATATCCCCTCATGGTCACATGAAAAAAATGGAACATGGGCCCACCAAACAAAAGTCAACTAACAATAAGTTATAGATAAAGTCACCCCAAAATGAAATAAGTATGACCACCAAAGACACTAAGTACCGTACAACGAAACTAATATGATCATTCACTAGCAACTACAATAACATGGGTGACCTCCACTCACTCCGCAAGTGCCTTCTAACGCAATATCCATATTCGAAGTAATCTCATCCTCATCAACATCCATAGAAGGATTGGTCTCCTCAGAAGTCAAATCCACCCACGAGATTGGTGGCTTCGGCGACACTGGGATCTAAACACAGTCCGTTATTTCAGCAAAAGTCGTTAAAGGGATCATTCACCGAAAATTGAGGCTCTGACTCGACCTTCCTAGATGGTCCTGCAATATCTCTTCCTACTAGCATCGACCTCTTATCCTTTCCGCACGTCCCCGACCTAACCACTGTATCTCCAGCTTATACAGTGGCCTCCGCCTCAACTCTAATTGAGGAATCCTCTACATCTTCCCATGCTCCGGTCATACCAAACACTAATCATGAAGGTACTGAGTAGTCAATCCTCTCGCGATTAAGCTCCAAAGGTATACATCTCCAACTTTCCTACTTGTCCTTACTACCCTCTCCGTATAAGTAATCTTGCTTGAGATGGGGTCATATACCCAAGCAGTCGGAGAGTCTTGGTCAGGGAAGTCTAACGATGTTTCCGTCGTCAAAGTAACAGTCGGTGAAATGAACTTGGGTATCATCTAAGGGAAATGCCCAATTTCCACAATAATTATAAAGGGTCACCAACCGAAACTAACATATAACACTTAGCGCAATTCTTATATTTTCAAATGCTCAAGAGAACCTTTCGTCTTAGCATACTCCTCGAAAGGATTTTCATATGTCAAAAATGCATAAACAATGTTGAAAAATGAAGTTTTTGACAAAATTGCACTATCGTATTCGAATACAACATTTTCGTAGCCGAATACAAGTGTTAGACAATAGCAAAAACTGCACATTTGTATTCGAATACGAGGTTTCATATCCAAATACAAAGTTAAAAATTTGAATAAATACTAAACGTTACATACATGTATTCGACTACACACTGCATGTAGCCGAATACAACTACTAAATTTTGTAGGTTTTTCAGTTTTAAAAATGCTCTAAATCATTTAACACTTATGATACAAAGTTCATCAATAACACTTCAAACATTCGTGAAATCAATTATGAACACATAATTCACATCAAATTAATCTCCACAAATTCACACCTCAATCACACATCAAACATTCATAACATCAATTATGAACACATAAGTACATCGAAACTTAATCAACACAAATTAACACATCAAAGAAATTATGACACAATAACAAACAACAACCAAGTATGTATATACAATAATGATAGTATAACAAACATGACTCGCATTCCAAGCACCCTAATGCAATGCGTATATGCCAATGCGCATGATTCCGAAATTTCCAACAAAAACCCTCCTCGAATGAATGTAAATCATAATTGTACCGCCTATCACAGACCTTAGAACTAATTACCGATGTGCAGTCTCTCACAGGCTAGCACGATTTACTAGAGTGTAGCTTATCATAGGCCTTACACATTAGTTAAATCATCGTAAGGATAAGATTGACCGACTATCATATGGAACCATCCCGTGGCCCATCACGGTCACCACTGACACTGTGACCCATCACAGTCACCACAAGTTATGAAATGTATGAGCATACTCTGACTCTTTTCACCACAATCATTAAGTAAATTCTTCGTAACATAATTAAATTATTCTTCGACAAATAATTTTAATCGAGTCTCACAATATATATATATATATATATAATAAACATGTTATAAACCCTAACAAAATATGATTTTGATACTTAATTCACAAAATAAAATAAAAATGGGCTAAATGGCTAAGCAATTTAACACAAAATACTCTAAAATTTTGATACTTAATTCACAAAATAATATCTGTTACACATTCTCACAAACACTTGGTGGGACAAAAACATATTGTCGGCGTTAGAGTTTTTGTAACAAAAAATGAACTGAATGATTATTTTAAAACGAAACTATATTTGTTGGGATGTGAACTAAACAAAAAAAACTTACGAGGACTATAATAAAAAAATGTTATAATTGTAGAGACCAAAGACATATTTAAACCATAATTAAAATATTTATGTTGCTGAACAACTTAACTTGCTATTTCAGGCTGGTGATAATCATCCGATGATTTATCTTGAAGATCTACAAAACCTAATGGCAAGAACAATTGCATTATGCATTAAGACTCGACCAAAATTGGGTCAATGCTCTATAAACAAGGCATAGGAGGATGAGACAATTTTTGCAGCCATTAAAGAGCAATTTGATGTTGGTGAGGTATTATTGGACAACACATTAATAGTTTCGAACACAAATAATTGCAGTAAATTTATAAAGTAATCAACCAGAATGGTAATATGTCTAAATGCCTGAAACTTCAAAACCAACGCAGCGACAAACAAGCAACCCAAGCCAGGAAACTGTGTTTGACACTATAAGTGCCTTTATTGTGTTCATTATTCATACAAATTGATATTTAAATTGGAAATTAAGATTATTGATTTATTTTAAATTAATTACAACAATCATTGTCTGCAATTGGTGATAATTATGATCCTGAAGTTGTTGCTACTTTACACCTACAAAAAGGTTGTCAATTGAGTCTCATGAAGTTTATAATGTTCCTGATGTGGTTTCAAGTCTATATATAGTTGTCTACATGCAAACCTAAAAAGATAATTAAGACTGAGTGATCCTTTAATATTACAGTCACCGGTGAGACAATGAGCCTGATCACTTTTTGATGTTTTTTCAACTTTTTTAGTTCCACTTAACATTTATTAGACTACAACTATGTCATTAATTAAATCTAATTGTTCACTATCACCATTAAATCTATTTCCGCTGCTATAAACTCATCATTGAGAAAATTAGAGGAAAAAATGAAGGTTTGAAAAGTGTTACAAAACTAATTGTGACAAGACTATAAAATCATGTCATTGAAGATAAGATTATTTCGGAAAACAATGTTGGGAACTTGATCTATATACTACAAATATTTATGTTTCAATCTCAATCGTTGTGGCTTTTCAATTTTATACAAAGACAATTTTTTATTATTAGTGTCTTTTATGCAATGACAATCAACAAATCATAACGTCAATCATTAAATTATGTTGGTATATATTTTCCTAAACATGTGTATAGTTATACACAATTGTACGTAACTATATCAAGAGTGAAGAGCAATCAAGCCGTGAAGATCTTAATACAATCAAACCGTGAAGATCTTAATACACATAAGAAAAATCAGCCTTTGCACCATAGAGACAAAGTTGTCTACAAAGAATTATTCTAAAATGTCTAACATGTAAGTCTATAAATTTTATTAAAAGTCTACATTATTATATATATACTTCATATAATTAAATAGTATAATTATTTTTTCTAAACACTGAATGCTAATTATTTATTAAATAAACTCGTGTATTAATATGTCACAATTTACTCAGTAGTTTGTTAAGTCTATTGTATAGCCAACTTGATCATGTTATAATTCAATCAATTCATTTATTGCAGTCTCTTCACAATGATTTTGGCTACTTCTTAAATTTTTTATTTATCAATTTCATATTACATGGGCCATCAAGATATTACTTCAGGTGCTCTAAACTTCTAAAGGATATCATTATAAGATTCACAAAACTTGGAACTGCATAGAGAATATTTTGTGATGATAATAATTTTTATCTTGCAAACGTTTTTGAAGTTTACTTTTGTTGATCAATATATGAAATAAACAATATTGGATTGGATTGAAAAAATTGTCATCTTCATTACTATTCAAATAATTTAAGATTGCTATATGAAGTATTAGCTTATGCACTCCTATTTTATTATTTTTCTGATTATCAACGGTTGCAATTTATCATAATTATTATATTTGTCTTTATTAATATTGATATTGTATACAACTAACATGTACAAGTATATTTAAATGTATGTTCATGGCAATATCATTATAAACTATAATATTTTATTACTTGTTAATATATACTATGATAATATTTTATAAAAATTATTAAATATTTCAAAATAAATATATCCATAGAAAAACAAAAAATAGATAAAACTAAAGTGTAGGAGAGAATTTTCGCACAAACTATGTGATTGATTTGACATCGTTATCGTTCAATTGCTCTCACTATCTTCCATTCCAACCACCCATTTTGTCTCCCGTTCTTAATTCTATTTATAAATCTAAATAACTAATTTAACCTATATATATTTTTTAAATGGTAAAATTGCATTAATATAATAGACCTTTAGTCCAATATATAACCGAAGCAGCAACAGAATCAACGTCTAACCGAAGCAGCAACAGAATAGGCACTGAGCACAGACTTGATCTGACACGCAACAAAAAACAACAGACAAAAACCAATCAAAGCTACACCAAAAGCAAAATCGCCTCAGTCCAAAAACAACACAAATTGTTCACTCACCTACTAATTTAACCCATTTACCTCTTTAAAATGATACTACATATATCCAAAATTAAATGTCACTTTAGTAACTTTATGCAAATTAAAAAACATTATTAGTTTTGTATGAGAAAGAAAAATTATGAGTTATTTTAAAAAATTATTCCTCATTAATAAAACAAAAATAGAAGAAATTAATAGAAAAATTTCTTATTTTCATTTTTAGAAAAAAAAATTCCTTCAAAATTTCAAAATTTTTAGAAAATTATTTTCATTTTCAAAATTTAGAAAATTTATTTGTTTTAACTTTTCATTTTAAAAACAAAATTAAAATATTGAAAAACGCATATGATATGAAAATAAAATATTTTTTCAATATAATCTTAAAATGTTTTTTATAATAATAATGAGTTAAATATTTTTTAGTAAAAAAATAACTTTATCACATATATGCTTAACAATATAAATTTTTGTTATATTATTTATTTATGAGAATAAACACTATATATGCAAGGAATATAATAAAATATTATATGCCAAACAAAATAACCTTTTTTTTTAGTGCAGAATAACAAGATTATCAAGTACATCCATCCGTTCCAGAATAAATATTGTTTAGCAAAGAATTCTTGTTTCATGTGCAATTAAATTAATTGTTTATAATAGATTTTAATTTAATTAGTAAAATACATTTGTATGTATTATTTGAGTTTAATGGAGATACAACATATCAAATAAAATAATTTTATATTGATATTTAATACTATCAAATAATATTGCCACCTAAATTTATTTTGTTATCGCAAATTTAAAATATCTGCAAAATATTAAATTCTCAATAAATGTATTATCAAATACATATCTTGTTTTCTTTTTATTTAATTAAATTATTATCATTTATTTATCAACTTTATCTTTTTTTAAGGTTATTTACAATTGATTTTATTTTGTTCTAAAGAGTGTAACTGCAAAATATGCGTACATTAAATATGAAAAAATTAAATATGAAAAAAGAGTCTAACATGTCAAATGTCTCTATAATTACTATTTGAATTGTATCTATGAGACCAATTTTTATAATTATTATTATTATTATTATTATTATTATTATTATTATTATTATTATTATTATTATTTGGAAAATAAGTACCTATGAATTGAATCATTCAACAAAAGAAAGGAATGGTTGATTCATATGTGTCATAAGGAAGTTTGTTTTTATTTCAAAAAAATAAAATGCTATAAGTGATTGATAATCAAAATTAAGGATAAAAACGTAAGTAATATATTTATAATTACTATCATGCCACCACGTTTTCAAGTTGAAAACAATTATTTTTTGTTTTTAGAATTTTCATTTTCTGGTCAAATGTTTTTAAAATTTTAAACAAACACATTGTCAATAATATTTCTTGTTTTTTTTTTTTTTTGAAATGATAACAGAAAACAGCTTAAATAAACAAGGTGTTCACCAAATAACGTGACACATGTATAATTTTTATTAATAAATTATAATTAATACATTATAATTACTCATTTTTATTTAAAAAATATATAAAATACTAAAAATAACTAATTCATTAATGACAAATTTTGGTTTCGAAGATGAATTTTACACTGTAATCACTTTGAGTAACTCATTATATAAAAATTACTTGAAAAATCGAAATATAAAAAATTATAGTAATGTACTATAATTAATTTTCATTTTGATGTTGGCAATATCTTATAAAATATTAATTTTAACTATTTTTTTAATAACAATAATATTATCTGATGGATAACTAATATATAGTAATTAATTTAATAGTGACTAATGTTTATTTCGTGTATAAATTATACATTTCAACGTCTGTTTTAAAATATATTTTGACACTTTGTTTTAACCACAAATGGTGGGAATTTTCTTTTTTAGGTTTATGGTTGGAAATTGTTTTGCAACTTTTGCCTAGTATAGAGTTATAGGCAATGAATTCATAATGAGATGTTAGTAAATTTGAGATAAATAAATTCATTTTATAATAAGATTTGACTTGTACCTCAAAAGAAATTTATTATAGTTAACAGCCCGCTTGTAAAACAGTGAGTAAATAGTTGCATATAATATGTGTATTATCTACGACTACGAACCAAAGAGTAGTTTGTATAGTTACCGTAAAAAACGATTGATACGTAACTTATTATTACTATTTATTAATTGTTGCATCTAAGTCTAATGTGTCCTATATACTTATTACTATTTATTATAATATGAATGACGCCTATGTACTCATTCATCTCCCCACCTTCATTTTATTATTATTATTATTATTATTATTATTATTATTATTATTATTATTATTATATATTTTGTATTAAATAAAAATCAACCCAATCACTATCCATGTCCACACATTTGGCCCTTCCCTCTATGTTACATCCTCCATTTTATAATATTATATCTTCTTCATAGGGTTGAACAATGGAATTATAATTTGGCCTTAGAGCCTCCATTGAATTAAAAAAATCATGAAAAACATACAAAATTACAAATTAAAACATAAGAGGAAACTAAAAACACAGAAAACAAAATAAAACAAAAGTAAGAAAAAAAATAAAACAATGGAAAACAAACTAAAAACATTAAGGGTAAAATGATAAGAAAAATATAAAAACCAAAAAGAAAACTTAAGAGGAATCTAAAAACAATGAAAAATAAACTAAAACAAAGTTTAAAAAAATTTAAGTAAAACAAGTAAAAAACTAGTAAAAAATTTATTTTATTTTTATAGTGGTTGATCAGTCATAGTGAATCGTTGCAAGTAACATTAAAATGGTAGTACCGAGTATCAAAATCAAGTACTCAGTTATACTATATATCGAATTATGTTTCATAATCAAAATTGAACAAAATATTGAACTATCAAATTATGTTTTTAAATTGATCGAATAATTTTCAAGGTAATAATAGTAAAATATTGAATTTATAATAATAAAATTGTCAAGGAAAGAGTCTCACTTTGAATCCAACCTTTAATTACTAATTTGATCCTGATTATTGAAATCATTTATTGAATGGTTACCAAATTCTATTTAATATGGTTGTCCTAATTTCTTAGTGATACAACCTTTAATTCTAAAGTATCTCATAATTTCTTAGTGAATTTAAGATTATAATTAAATTTGAATGTACAAGAATTCTCGAACAGATTCATTGCCTCGACAAATATCTCAATTGGTTTCATACATCTGCATCTATTTCTATAGACTTCATAGTCATAAATTTTTTGAAGTAAATATAATTGTCACAAGAAAGGGAATTTGAATCGTGACCCTTTAAAAAACTTGACTTTAATATTATTTCTTAAAATGTACTTGAGGATGTTAGACTAGTATGATGAATGTAATCGTGTTTTGAGAAGGTTCAAGTGCATAATTATATTTCATATTGATATTAGTGTGATTTAGTGAAATAACATAATAGTAAAATATAAGGGTAACGAAAAAACACACAAGAAATATCCTAGTTCACTTAACGTGGGCTAATTATGTCCTCACAACTTGTGCGATTTTCACTAGTAAGTTGAGCAACCTCTCAACTTAATCTTCTTCCTTTAGTCACACTTAACTATACACTTGTTTTTTCTTAGTCTCAACAGGCTTACATAAGTCACTCAAGTTTTCTCTCAACTAAATAACTTTATGATGTTTACAATAAAATGATATTGATGATTTGTTTTGGATCTGATCACAAGGTTTGATTCTAAACTCTATGACAAGGAGCAGTAGTGTGTTTCTTGATAATTAAAGAGAACTTTGATACCTTTGCACTTAAGAAAGTGTAATATGTTTGACTGTAGTCTCCTGGAGATTGCAACTTGAAGCACCTTCTATTTATAGACTTGAGCATGCTCTTTGTTGATGTAAAAGACACATAACCATTGGGCACATGTCCCAAGTTGATTGTCATTTACTGAATGTCCTCAGTTATCAATTAATGAGATTAATGATGAATACTTCCAATTTTGAGGATGATGAATGTGCTCAAAGATGAGTATGTATTTAAAACTTGTTTAACCTTCACAAAAATATGTCTAAGGATTGATACGCTCAAAAGCACATGTTAGATAAATTAATAAAATTAGAATTATTTTGATCTTTGTCTAAATCATTATAACATATTTATTAAGGAACTTTGCCTCAATAATATCTCTATTTTTTATTATGACAATTTTGAATTAGGATCCAATGTTCATTTTGATTTGGTACAAAAATAATTAATAAATTTAATTGAGGATATCTAGAAATACTCCCCCTCATTTTACCCTTAAAAATTGGGGTGTTACATGGAAGGTCGAGGAAGATTCTTTTTAAAGGGAATCCAATTGGGAGGAGGTTTAGTGATGAAGGAGAGATTGAAAACATCATTTATGGAGATCCAATCAACAGACATATCATTTTGGGCATCATAATTGTTGAGGAAATTAAAAATGATGGCATTACATACTTCCATTTCAAGTTTGGAACACTTAGGATGGGGAACATCCTCATCCGAAACATTATATTTTTTAGAAGAAGTTGATTTGTCCTTTTCCAAAGCACATGCCTCTTTGAAGGTAGAGGTATCAGATGACTCAAAAACATCATATACATTGGGCAGTGGATGAACAAATGAATGATAGATAGGGCCATGAGAAACTAAAAATCGGCTTATGGCCTTAGAACCAACAATGGAAGTATGGCTTATTTTGAGTGAAGCGAATATTAGTAAGAAGATAAAAGATAAGTTTGTAGCCTGTTCAATAAGATCAACATGGTGAGACTCTTTATCTTGGACGTTGAAGTCCATGAGTTGAATGGAGTTTGTAGAATGTGAAAGTGTTGGCAAATACAAGAAATGAGGGGCTTTGAATTGTATTTTTCGTTTTCAATACTATTTTTTCATTTAAAAATTGTTCATTATCACAACATTTAACTTACTATTAAAAGAGACTTAGAAGAGGTAAAATTTAATCATAAAGAACTACGATGCGAGAGTTAAAACGGAATAAAGAAAACACATATTTTATACTAGTTCAGAACAAATTGTTGCTACCTCTAGTATTCCCCTTATAGAGAGATTTTGCTTCAGTGCAGTCGAGGGCTTAATCCACTATTTCTATAATTAGTTGGACAAGTATTCTTTACTCTTTCTCTTCGGGCTTTGAGTATTTTTCTCTAGCCTCTCTAGGATCTCGTTCCTAGAACCATTCTTCAACATACTAGCATCCTACCATTGAGGTTCATGAGGGTCGTTGTACCATTTCAGGTACCTCGTTGAGGATAGGAGGGTTATGCCACTATCAGGCTGATCTACATCAATTTTAGTTTTTTTTCTTATGATTTGATACAAAGTATGTTTTTAGGATTCTAACTTTTATCGAGAAGATGTTACATATTCAAATCTATACCAGTTCAAATGTATGAAAATAATTTGACTGATTTACATCAATTCTAATAACTTTCTATTGAGAGGATTTCTCATTCATACTTTTTGATGTATTCTTGGCTTTTTTAGATGTTGAGGATGGGAGGGTTGTGCCACTATAAGGCTGATTTACATCAGTTATAGTTTTTTTTTTCTTATGATTTGACAAAAAGTATGTTTTTAGGATTCTAACTTTTATCGAGAAGATGTTACATATTCAAATCTATACCAGTTCAAATGTATGAAAACAATTTGACATATTTATATCAATTCTAATAACTTTCTACTGAGAGTATTTTTTATTCATACTTTTTGATGTGTTCTTGGCGTTTTTAGAATTACAGTTTCCATTCTCTGTATTTCTTCTATTTATTGACATAACTATTTCATCTTAAATACAAGGAGGAAATGTCAGTTGAGATATTTCTATTGGTGGTCCTTTAGGGTATAGACTTTGTACTTTGGGTCAGACTTGTTTACTTCATTTGTAGAAAGACAACCTGCATATTCATGGGTTTCAACAATTGAACATGAATCTATCCGTTAAGCTTATAACTGACTCCTAGAAATCACTAATTGTAATTTGTAGTAAAACAATCATAATTTTCATCAGGTTGTAGAATAAAATAAATCATAAATCAATGAGAAAACACCAGGACAAATATGAAATTAATTCAACATCAATAATCATAAAATCAACACAACATTAACAACAAAAAACAATCATAAATTACGAGGAATAATAAATTAAGAGGAAATCAATCCAATATCAACAGTCAACCCAAAATCAATAGTAGAAAACAATAATAAAATTAGAGGAAGTCAATCGAACATCAACAATCATAAAATTAGCTCAAGATCAACAATAGAAAACAATCATAAAATCAGAGAAAATCAAAAAACTATTTCATCAACACATTAAAAAAGTCAAAGAAAATTAGGGCAAATATGAAAATAGGGAAAAAAACGGTACATTGAGATAGCACGCCGGTGCTGCATAGGGAGAGGAGAGCGATGATGAAAAGGGGGAGAGAGATGAGAGCAACGATGGAGAGGGAGAGGGAAAACGAAAGAGGACAGGGGGAGAGGAACACAGACCTCAACGAGGGTGGAGAGGGAGAGAGAAACGTGAGTGAGAAAGAAAACGTAAAAATGAGAAAATATTTCTTAATTTTTATAGGGTTGGAAAATTATTTTAATCTAACTTAAATTAAGGATTAGAAAATAAGGCACAAGTAGGATATGATTAAAAAAAGATTGATTAGTGTATGATATTAGATTGATTCATAAAAAAAAAAAAAAAAAAAAATAGTGTACGATAGTGTATCATCGTATCCTTTGGCCATCAAAGAGACTATTACTGTTAATATGTGGTGTTAACATTTTAACCCTAACGCACAACAACAAAAAATGAT
>JBBPBS010000968.1:2656056-2698896 GCA_037974835.1 Cicer judaicum | reverse complement strand
AAAAAAAAAAAAAAAAAAAAAAATAGTGTACGATAGTGTATCATCGTATCCTTTGGCCATCAAAGAGACTATTACTGTTAATATGTGGTGTTAACATTTTAACCCTAACGCACAACAACAAAAAATGATTCAGGTTTGGATTTGAATTAATGGCTTGTTGTCTCAGGAGTATTGGAAGCCAAATTCATATTTGCAATAGCAAGTAGCATAGGTACTCCTATGGAAAGAAAGACATGATTTGGAAAGAGAGTTTTGGAGAATTTGTTTTTTCACATAATTCAAAATCCCCCTACTTTAAGGGAATTAAAAAAATGTATGGGAGGAGGATTTTCGAGGAAAAAAATGTGGTTATTATATTCTAAAAATTCTAAACATATTAATCATAAATATTCATTTATCATTATTTATAAAATCATCCTTTCAGATGACGTGAAAGATTTGTCTCTATTTCCCTTCTTCCAAAACTCTTCTCTCCTCTCCCCTTCAAACTTCAAAACGAAGCCAAAATGACAAAATCAATATAAGGATGAATCATATAAAAGGTTTCCTTGTATGCCTTATATGTTAGACAAAATAATTCAGAGAATAGAAATAATTCATGATATAAAATTGACAAAATTATTCATCAGTCACGATTTTATTTTTTTTATCCAAAAAGTGATTTATTAAACAACTAAATCAATTATGAAGAAAAACAATTTTCAATTCAAATAGTATCAACGGAAGAATAAACAAATCTAGTTAATTGATGTGCAATAATATTAACACAACGTCTCCCATATTTTAAACTTAAAAAGCGAAAGTAAACTAATTCTTCTACTATCAGCAATCACCTTCCAAAATAGATTTGATCATGATTCTAAAATTTTAATAATTTGTTACTTTTCAAATTATGACAATTGCAATTAAATATTTTGCTAAATTTAAAGCCTATGTCACTAACTTTTCAATAGGAAAATGCGATATGTAAATATGTATACAAGGATACAAACAGTTATCTATAAGTGCATTGCACGGGTTTAAAATACTAGTTGTTAATGCAAAAAATGCATTACAATTCTATACATTTTGATTGCATGTGTGCTCTTGTTTATTTGATGTTTCAGGTCAAGACAATTTTACTATGCACATTACCATTCTCCATCCTTATCCAAGATCGTAGAGAAAAGGGCTTGTGAGTGATCTCTAAAATTCGAGCTCCTCTAGGCCAATCACCATAGCCGCCGTAGCCAGTGTGCCTGGCATAGCATAACCATAGTTTCTTGTATGGGCAGCACCAGTCCAATCCATGATTATGTCCAACAAATATTGCCTGCAATTAAGAAAAGATAACCAGATACTGTGTCATCGGTAAATCATACATTTAAGGTTATCACATAATCTGAACTCTCGGATCAAGATAAAATGTTAAAACAAATACTATTATTATTACAGCAGACATTCTCAGTGAGACTTTCCAACATTATTGATGAGAACATCTACATTCTACATACACAATACAGTAGAAATCAAATGCAATATTAATAAAATCATTTTATATGTATGCACTAATAATTTGTATGCGATATGTAAAAATGTCATAAATGTATAGTGTTGAATACTTCATTGGAAATGATACAAGTAATATTAATTAAAAAGTAGAGTTGGAAGAAAAAAAATGGCATTGGAAATTAAACTAGTCATTCGTTTTGGTGACAAATTTTTATATCTAATGAGTCAATTATTGTGGAATGAAAGAAATCATTGATAAATATATCTTGTTCTTAGTTTGTCATCTTATCGTCATTAATGCTAAATTTTTAGTAGCATTGTTCGTAACTGTAGCATAAGGGTCTCACCAATCAATAAAATACTCTCATAATTTCTAATGAAAACCTTCCCATATCTCAAGCAATTTCCTAAATAACATATTTATACCTGGAAAGATTTGTTTGACAAACAAGCAATATCCTCATACCAGTGTCACACTTGTACAACACCTATCTGACATCATTCCAGTGTCTCAAAAAAGAAAATATTTGCTTCGACACACTTTAAACACCTCTGATCTCAATCACATCTATGAATGTTAAAGATACATCAAAGCAATAATGATGATCATTTGATAAGTTAAAGATATTATATTTGATTACATCATGTTTATCCTTTTCGTAGTAGATGGATGAAAGAAGGTAAAAAACGATCGTATCTTGTTTCAGAATGTTTTTGTGGTAAAACAAATTGTTAAATTTAAATGCATGTATATATTTTGATTCTAAATTTATATCTTTAATTTATAATAAATTTATATTTAATTTAATTATAACAAATAAATATATATTTATCGGTGTCACTGTCTTTATGTTTTGACATTAGTATTGTCAACATGTCGATGTCCGTGTTGTGTCAGGTATCCGTGTAGTCTATGTTTTGTAGATCAAAATGAGTGTGGTTTACTCATTGGGTGGTTACAAATCCAACAACTGTGATCTTGTAGGTTCGATTTTTGCTTTGTAGATGCATTTTACAAATTCAATGTACAAATTTAGTATCCTGGCTTTGACCTTACCTTAACAGAAGTTCTTTTAACAAGAAGGTTCATGATACCGGTTTCAGCTTCTTGAGCAGCAACTTTTTCCTTGTTGATTGAACCAACACAAGGCTTATGTATCCCAAACTTAGGAGCCACAACCTTAAAGGCCTTACTTGGTATATGCCAGAAAATTATCTCAGGAACCCTGCCATACAAATATGCTTTGTTAGGATTATACAAAAAGCAAGGGAAGAAAATAACAAATAAACTGCTAAGAATTGTTTTCCAACAATTTTAAATGGTATACGTAATTCCTCTTTCGATAAACAATTTAACTAACTGCTTATATACCATAAGCGTTTATCATATAAGCTACAAACATTTTCCATAAGCTCTCACAGAGAGTTTATAGAAATAAACAGAAAACAGTTTATGAATATGTCATTAATTGTTTTCATAATCTCTTCCAAATAGTCTCATGCGTACTTATTCATTAAATAAAAAGTACATTAGAGATCAACAAATTAAGTTACTATTATGCAATATAAATGTGATGTTTCCTTGCTATGGGATAATTTTAGCTTGAGAGTGAGATTTTATTATAATGCTTTCTCAGTCTACCTAGAGTTAGCATTAATTTCCTCAGATTTCTGCAGAAACCATGC
The DNA here is from genome assembly GCA_037974835.1 of Cicer judaicum. Lineage (NCBI taxonomy): Eukaryota > Viridiplantae > Streptophyta > Magnoliopsida > Fabales > Fabaceae > Cicer > Cicer judaicum. Next base: position 2,695,719 of record JBBPBS010000968.1, on the reverse strand, counting down.
TGCCTGGCGATTAGATATGACTTCTGGATAGGAACCTCCACCGGAATCTAGGAAGTAGAGGAAAGCCACCGGTGATTGCGGATCGTCCGGCGATGAAACTCGAACGACATAATTTGATACACTTGGCCAAAGGTTTCTTGGACCATAGCTAGAAAATGATGCATTGTGCTTGATCTCATTTTTCATCAGCTCCAATCGTCCTGTTCCTCTGAAGCTACATTCTTCTTCTCCTGAAATTTATCAATGTGCTTTTCGATTATGATATTTCAAATACCTAAGCTAATGAAAAAGAGTGTGACAAGCTACAACCACAAATCATCTTAAACTTAAATAATTGATAATGAAGGCACAATTTTAATCAGAAAAATGTATCATAGAAATTCTATCCAAAAAGGAATATATCAAAAAAGTGAAATCAAAATGTATTGTATTTAAAAATTAGTGTAGTGAACACTACTAGCAACTATGTGTTTTCTCAGCTAACGACGACTCTAAAAATAATTTTGAGAAAATGAATTAATTGAATGTAATTAAGATGTCAATATCGTGTCGGCGTTATGTCAGACACTGACACGTGTTGGACATTAGGACACCTCTTCCATAAAAAATGTCAGTACTACATAAGTTTTCGGTGAGTAAATTTTTTAACTCTTTGACATTTTGTTTATTTTGTTAGCCACTAATTTGTTAAATCTCTCCTAAATTATGTGAGTGTAATTTTACAATTGACAAGAAATTCAAACACAAAAGAAGACCATTTCAATCCCAAGGAACTAAAAAGCCTTTAAGTAGTTTCAATTTTCAAACAAGAAATTAGGTAACATTCAAAAATACCTTTACAATCCAGCAGAAAACTAACAACCTACAGCAAGAAATGCTTCAAAAAATCAGGTCAAGGTTTTAAATTATGGTTACAATCTTTGATATTGAATATCAAAAAAATCTATGAACAAATGTGATTAATGTGGCCATAGTTTCAGTTGCGATCGATTCATCACAGAGACAACAAAATCCCTGACATTGTGACCAAAAGGATGTGTCTGGTTGCATTCGTGCTTCCCAATCCCAACACAACGATAACCCTAAGAGGCACTAAAACCATAGGTCAAGTGTCTTCTATTCTCATACTAAATGTTTTTCTCTCTACCAAAGATATGCAATACTCCTCCCCAAAATTACTATAACATTTGTCAATAAAAAAAGTGTAATAAATTACTTGGTACCTGAATATAAATATGAAGTAGTTGTTTGAGGACAGTGAATGGGAGGAATACCAAGAGCAGAAAACCACTCCAATGGCCATTGAAATGGAGCATCATCATGGTTTCCAAATACACTGGCCCAAGGTATGCCCCTATTTCTTGCTGGAGAGGTTGCTTGATCCCAATACAAACTTGAATTTCCAATCATTATATTGTTAGCCGTAATCACATCACCAAGATATATTACAAAATCTGCCATACAGTATGTTAATTTCATTAATTTTAAGATCATACCTCTAGCTAGTAGCTATATTAGAAAATTAATCTATAAAAAGGATAAAAAACAAATCCATTAACGTCATGGTGGAGTAGTAGTATTTCTTTTCAGTTACATATTTGTGTTAAGTATCCACCAGTATCATGATAATCAAAATAAAATTAAAGTTTAAATATGTTCTATCAAAATAAAATTAAAGTTTAAAGTTTAAATACCTTCTTTATTTGATTAAATAACTGATTTCTTTTTTTATAAAAAATACTCACTTAAAAAGTGTAGAATGAGACACTTTGTTATGCCACCAAATAACCTTAGGTTATTTAGATGAGGCATTTTAATAATAGTGAGTTATACGGTAGATATTTTTAAATGTGGTTCACTATCGATTAGTAATTAAAAATCATTTAATTATAATTGACAATAGTTTTTAACAAATTAATAATTCTCGATCTTTCTCGATTTTAAACCTGTTTGTTTAAGATTTATTTAAATAATTTTTTATTATTTTGTTTTAATATTTTTAAAATAAAGTTTAAAATAAAAATTTAATTTAAATAATTGATCTAATAATATCATTTTAAGTATTTTATTAATTTACTATAAATTATTTTGGATAATAAATTTTTAAAAATAATTAAATAAAAACTTATTTTTGAGAAACTCTTCGTGAATTTTAATGTTGAAAAATACCTTTCTATAAAAAAAAATTCTTATTATATTAAAATTTATAATAATAAATATGTAAATTATTGAATATTAAAATTACTTTTTTAAAACGTAACATTAAATTTAAAATAATTTTTACTATTTTAAGTAATTTTTATAAATATTTTTTAAAAAATTTCTAATCAAAATTAATTTTTAAAAATTTTAAATAAACAAAATATGTATATATAAGAGGATGACTTGATTGAATTTAACTTAATATGAAATATATATTTAATTATCTTTATTTTTATAGAACTATTATCATTTAAATATCATAAAAATAAAATAATTATTAATATTTAAATAAATAAAAAATTTAATATTTTTCAAATAGTGATTCATGGCAAGGCAGAGTCATATTAGAATTAATTATCTTTAATAAATTGATAATAACTATACGACTGGCTTGAGTGATAATTGAAGAATCAAATTTAAGAGTTAGAGTTAGGAAAGAAAAGAGATGATAATAGATGGGTCACCTTGTTCAGACCTGGAGTTTCATAGTCGAGCACCGTATTCATGACTTTAATGGAGTTTACATCTTGAAGTGGGCCCCAGTTTGTCCACGCGTCTTCTCCAAAATGCAGGTCCGCAAATACTGCAATCTTAAACGCTTCCCCTGCTCGCATCCTAACCTCCCTCTTCAAACCAGTTCGTGCCAATTTCAATCTTATGGCTGACGATGTTTGGGATAACGATCCTGCGGTGGAGAACAGAGAGAGAAACAGTATGGGTAAAAACTTTATCCATGGGTTTCTAGAAGCTTCCATTGCACTGGAAGGATCAAAATTGAAACGGAACGGACTCAACAAAAAGACTTCGATATTATTATCACTGCATTATTATGGTAGGTAATTATGTATGCAGGTAAGATAAGGTTGATGGCAGCAAAAGAATTTGGAGAATAGCTAATTGACAAAAACACCCTTGTCAATCGTCATTGTATCGCTATTGTCAATGCATGATTGGTTTGCCTCGCAATGAACGATAGTTTAGTAAAAAAAATATTGTTTTAAAATAAATGTTTTTTTTCAGTTTTTTAAATAAATTTTAATTATTATTTTGTCAATTATACCCTTCCATTATTTTATGCATAACATAATTTTTATCTTAAATTTATGATAATAGAAAAATTGATTGATAGTTAATAAGGATAATTTGATAATATGATTATTCTTTTTCTTTTAATTGATATTGTTTTCTAAATTTTTGAAGATAAAACGGTTACTCTTCATAATAATTTTTCTTATTTATTAATTATAGAAAAATATTCAAAAATAATTAAAATGATTTTAATAAAAAAATAATTAATATTGTTAAAAATTTAAAAATATATAAAAAAAATTAATTGGAAAGTTCCTAAGTAATTTCTTTAGACACAACTTTCAATATAAAATTTATATATTTATAATTACATAACAAGTTCCCAAAGACAATATTAACATCTCTTTTTCTATATTCATGGACACGAATAACAAGGACATGCATCTAGAGCTAATTGAGGGCATTTGCTCCCACCAGCTTAATAAATTTTGTTTACTAATTAGTGGTATAATCTTATTTTTTTTTTTTTTTTCAATAAATTTAAGTATTGTCCCCACTAAATGAATGATTTATGAAAATATTGGCAAAAATTAAAAGATATATTATTTACTTATGAAATTAATTTTGATTTTACAGATCACAATCATAACTATTGAAAATTGTTTATTTATTGAAAATAGTTTATTTCTAGTAAATTTTGTGAAGAATTAAATGTTCAACTTTATAAGAGATAAATTCTTAAATGATTTTTTTATAAGATATATAGAGATGTGTACTTTTCTATTGTGAGATATACACTTTTATAGATGTTCGAAAATAAATTAACTGTATAATAACCCAAAAAATGGGATAATTATTTTGGAATCAAGGAGTTATATGTATAAGCCCCTACACTAACCAAAAATCCTAGATTTGACCTAGGTAGTATTTGTTTTCACTTTGGTAAGAGTTAAACATGATTGTAGAAGTATAATATATATTTTAACACACTTAAGTGCAATTATTTTAGTCTTAGAACGAATTTTATATCAAAACCAGCCATAGGTAAATGTTGAACGAGGTTTACACAAAACCTCTATTGTCATATAATAAAGGCTTAATTGCACTTTTGATCCCCCTATTATAGGTGAAAATTGATAGTAGTCCCTCCATTTTGTTTGTCTCCAGTTTTAGTCCCCCAAACAGAATTTGATGCCAAATCATGATGAGTTGTCATTTTTTTAATGACGTGTCAATAAATAGTTGACGTGGCAGACGCTTACGTGTAATAAATTTATTATTATATTATTTTTTATTAAAAAATATAATTTTTATTTTTAAAAATCATTTTAATAATTGTAAAATATTTTTAAAAATATAATTGAATTATTAATATTATATTAAACTAAAATGCATCTGCAGAACCCTAAGAACCCTAACAATAATCAAAAGCCCCAAATCATCCAAATTGTTTGGTTGTTGTTGTTTAAAATTCCGTTGTTGTTATTGTTTTGGGGAATGGCGTTGTTTAGAGGAATGTTTGCACAGTTGGGCTTTGCGAATGCGACTTGAGCATTGAGGGCGGGATTTGTTACGACTTCGGTCACTGCTCTTGCTGTTGGATTGGAGCCGCCGAGAATGTCATGCATGAAAAATGACAGTGTGTGGTGCTGCTCGGGAATATCACTGGTTGTGGCTGCGATTGTTGGGGCACCAAGTGGAGGGAGAATGGAAGAAACAGGGGGCTCTGCAAAATCACCAGCTGGTTCTTCTGGTGTTTCTAGTTCATCGAGGATTCGGCTTGAAGTTGTGGAAGTGACTGTAAGGAATATCAATGCCATAAACATTATGGCTTTGAGGGGTATAGTGGGAGCTGATAACTATCTTTCAGTCCTCCCTCCTTCTCATTGTAGTAGTTAGAACTAAACATCAAGTATTATATAAATAATCTGTCACTGGGAATCTGAAGCCAATAAATTCCAAAATACTGATTAATTGAAAATAAATAAATAAAATTCTTATGGCTTATTCCAACAACCAAACAATTAAACGTATGGCAATGTCTACTTGCCAGCATTGCATTCAAAACATTCAATTTGGATGATTCGGTAATTTAGATGATTTGGGACTTTTGATTATTGTTAGGGTTCTTAGGGTTCTGCAGATGCATTTTAGTTTAATATAATATTAATAATTCAATTATATTTTTAAAAATATTTTACAATTATTAAAATGATTTTTGAAAATAAAAATTATATTTTTTAATCAAAAATAATATAATAATAAATTTATTCTAAGTAAGCGTCTGCCACGTCATTAAAAAAATGACAACTCATCATGATTTGGCATCAAATTCTGTTTGGGGGACTAAAACTGGAGACAAACAAAATGGGGGGACTACTATCAATTTTCACCTATAATAGAGGGACCAAAAGTGCAATTAAGCCTATAATAAATATTCCCGCTTTCAGCCTCCGATGATATAATATAGTGATTGGGTTCGGAAGCTAGAGTTGTTGTCGTCGTACAAGTTTTGATGCTTAGCCTTATAAGTATTTTACTTAGTTGGTTCTTCGTTTGATCAATTGAGAAGAAGATCTCCAGGCTAATTTCGATTTTCTGAGAATGATCCTCTTTTTAATCAAGTGATTACGGTGAGAAAGAGAGTATGTTTATTATCTACAAATTCTTAGACTTCTCGAGATAATGCCTAGTGTTGAAGGCTGAACTTCAATTTAAGGTTGCATGAAAAATAAAAGAAAACAATAAAGATAAATAAAGACTTCTTTGATTGTGTTTGTTGTAAATTGTCTTTACAATTGGTATTATAGATTTAGAATAACTAAATAACTTTCACTAACATATTTTCCATGTTTCAAATCCACTAACTTACATATTACATCATATAAGATCATTACTAAAAACACTAATATAGATAACTATCCTAACGACTGTGTTACAATCAAAGACTATCTTTTCGACTAAGTTGCTAATTTTCATATTAGCCCACCATGTCATCCATCACCATAATATTAAGGGAGTATGCCTTCATGCACGTTCTAAACTTATTAGGTTGATATCTTGTACATACAATTGAAATGAGAGAAAAAAATATAATCATCCATGTTTTTTTATTCTTATACTTACCATGTAGCTTATATTCTCCTTTTTGTCTGCATAACCACCTCCCACCATATCCCAACATGTAGGAAAGTGGTTATATGCATTTTGACATGGTCAATTTCTTGTTATAGTCAACTGGAGCCATATTCACATCACCATGTACCCAATAAAATTCAATATTGACTTCCATGCTCTTCAAGACTTAATACCTACATTCACCCGTCAACCTATTTTGCATAAGTTATTTGCGCATCTTATAGTAGTTGATTTTCCATTAGTTGATAGTGATACAAATGATACCGAAATCATTCCACATCAACTGAGTGGCCAATACATGATCTAAACAATATCTTTTTGGGTAAACATAAGCATCCTAGTTGATGACTATAAAAGGAACCTGAAATATTTGTTAAGTAGTTGAACATTTTCCTTCTTGTTTCTTTGAATCTTGGTTAACATGTCTCTACTTAAAATAGAAAGTTGATTTTTTTAAGCAACTAGTTTGATAATAGACTTACCATGCATGAAAAGCATTGTTAAATGCCCTCTAGGTTTTGTTGTCAGATAATAATATGCGTTTGCAGATAATAATATTTTGTTGTCAGTTTAGCACAACTAAAGTATTTCTCATTTGTCCTATTTAATTAACATGACATTTTGTTTTTATATCTTATGTATCAAGTTTCCCTTAATTTACCCTTGACATTGGAAATGGTCAACTAGACACCAAATCATATTAGTATATCTAGATAGGAATCAACATGCATAATCACTACGATAACCAAATGTATCATTAATATTAGAGACATCATAATCACCAAAAGGGGTTGTTTCATTGTTATATGTCTCAAGCTCCTTCTCGAGAATGAAACATTCAATCCTAGATGCTTTGTTCACTTGCCGACTCAAGTCAAAAAATTTATAGGCAATAACTCTTTCTTTCAATTGTGGGAGCATGTTACCCACAACTAAGGTAACACATTCTTAATTTTAGAAGTTCTATTGTGCTCCAACAAGTCAACATTTTAAATCTCTTTATGAAGTCAACAATTGTCTCACTTTTTTTATTGTTCTAACTCCATCAAGTTGACTATTGTAACTTCAGGTTGAGGTCTATGGAATCTTCCATGGAATAACCATTCCATGTTTGCCTAGTTTTCCATAGAATTAGGAGGCAAACAATAATACGAATTGAAGGTTGTCCTTATCAATTACAAAGAAAACAACTGCAACATATAATACCCATTCTTGCTAGCTCCTCCACATTAAGCAATAAATCAGCCAATATGTTCCATGGTATAGTCATCTTCTTCTGATAAAATTTTGAAACAAGTAGTATTAAACCCACATGGTGTTGGAACCAGGTTTGTTCTATGAACAACTCCTTCATCATGTTTTGATGATAGCAAATGTTACTTTGTGAGAACAATTTATTGCACCAATGATTTTATTGAATGCACAATATATAGATCAACAAAAGAGAGGAAACGATATCAAATGAAGATATCAGAGGAAATGAATATGTGAGAGGAAAGAAAGACATAAGATGAAACGAAGATGTAAAAGAAAACGAAGACATCATAGTCAAGTGAAGACATAAGAAGTCAACATAAAATTCAAACTCTGGTTATTACATGCCCTGTTGTGTGAACACATATGCCTCTGAAGATTTTCTTCTAAAGCGTCTACCTAGTGTGCCTCTAAAGCTTCTCTATGTCGTTTGAAGGCTGAAGCATGCCTCAGAAGTTTAAAGCATGCCTCTAAAGTGTCTACTACAATAACTCTAAAGCTGCTATTCGAGTTTCCTCTAAAGCTCAAGTTTTACTCGCTCTGAAGACTACAACTTGTTCCAAGATGCTGCCTCAACTCACAACATGCTCTAAAGATGCAACATGTGACGTTGCTCACGCCAATAATTCTAAGTCATGTAGTTATACTTTCACTTTTGACTACCTGAACCAAGAAACACAACATCTAGCTGCAATGATCAAGTTATGTTCATATGAAGAAAGTCAACAACTCATCAGACTGAGTTGTTTCATAATTCTTTATCCAAGAACAAAATATGATATGTTCCCAGGTCTCTTAAACAAGCGTATGAAAGAAGATTCAAGAATAATTATTTTCAACAGTCGTATTCCCAAACCGTATATATCTATCAACATTTATTTTATTTTTTTGAATATTTTTGTTGACCTCACACAAGGAAGATTCACTTAGAATTTGCTTGGGACGATATTGAAACCCTAATTCATTCTATATAAAAGGATCACTTTTGAAGAACAATATACAACACAATAACTTAGAAACCTTGCGAATTCAAAATTCTCTAAGTATTCAAAATTCAAGGTTTCAGTTTTAGCAAAGGCACTCGACTAAATTTATATTACTTAGTACTTAGTGCACTATTTTAGTGTGCAGTTCATTATAATCAATCCTCTTAGAAGAAGACAAATAGAATCATGTTTAACCTTATTGTAACCTAGCCCAATAGTGGTTATTATTATGCTTCAACGACTTGTAGGTTTTTAAGTTGGAAGTGAGAGGAGTTGACTTGTAGGGTCAAGGTGTTGTAGTACCTCAACAGACTGTAGGTTTCAAGCTGGAAGTTAAGAAAACTGACTTTTAGGGCCAGGTGTTGTAATTCAAGTTTGAATTAGTGGATAAATTCTTCTATGTGAAGAAACTGTATATAGTTTCCATGTTGGTAGTGAATCAATATAAATCCTCATGTTTCTCCCTTTGCCCCCATTACTTTGTTTTATTGTTGCCTCTGAGATGTTTATCTGTTCTAAGTATCTTGAATTACAATTTTGAAACAAAGTTTTTAATAAACCAAAATACTATTCAACCCTCCTTTATTTTTGCACCTTCACATGATAATGGTATTATTTTGTCCATCCATTATGGAAATAGCTTCATATATATAAAGGCATAATGAGTGTCAAAACATATTTTCATAACCTCAACTATTATGTTGGGATCAATTTGTAGAGCGACAGCTGGTCTATTTTCAATTGTCATTGGCTGGATGAAATTGGAACTATAGTCGTTGGAGTTTGACTATGTTGTGCTGTTGGCATTGTTGTCCCTAAAAATAAGTTTTTATTAGAAAATAGAAATCACATTAATTATAAGATAAAAACTACATTCATTCTAAAATATAAGATATTTTTGAGATTTTTTAATTTTTTAACTTCATTAATTATTTTTTTTTATTAATTTATCTTTGATTATGTTGCATATTTTTCTGCAACATGTAATAAATATTTCAATAAAATCATAAACTAATTTTCTCTTTTAAAGAATAAAGTAATAAAACAATTCAAATTATGAACAAATTTAATATTACAATCAATTATTTAATTATCATAATTTAGGCTCATATATAGGAATAAAAGTAGTATGTATTTTGTAAAAGACAATTAATTTTTTTAGACATTTTTTAAGAATAATTTCATTTAGACATAGTAAGTTACGAAAATACGAATATCTTTTCATTTTCACGACCTACATACAACCAAAATATATCCCATGTAAAATAGTATATTCTATGGCATCTTGCGTCCATGCATCGGCATATTCTTTGGCTCATTGGATGATTCATAATTAGAAATATTTATTTTTTATTTCTATTATTTTTGTATATAGAAGTTGACGTAAATCTAAAGCAACATTTATCTTTAAAAGTTATAATTAACCTAGTCAATTTTTTTAAAAATAAAATAAAAGTTTAGGACACTATACCAAAACTTAATGAAATAAGGATCGACAACACACTTTCTCATTGAAAACCTTAATTAGAAAATTCAAAGATATAAAAATCAATGTCAAGGAAATTTTTAATGAAAACATAAAAAGAAAATACTATATTGGTTAGAGTAAAAGTCATTAGGAATACAACGCGGCGACAAATCTCACAAAGTATAAAGAATGTAAAATCCAACATTAACAAACTTGTCATCACACGTGTTTTCAATGGCATACATAGCAACAAAAAGTTCAATATGAAATAATGAAGCAACATTGAAATAATTCTATAAACAACCAACAGTAGCGCAACTTGAGTCCCTGAAAATAGCATCAATAGTAGAAAGATCAAGAATACCTCTCGAAGAACCATCAATATTACATTTAATTTAATCAATTAATTTGTTTATTAAAAACAATCAATTGAAAAATATTTCAAAAAGAGAATTAATGCATTCATGGAGACGCAAAACCCTTTGAGAATATATATATATATCATAATTATTAATATAAAAATATGAAATGAAAATAAAAGTTATATAGCAAAAAATAATAACTATTTGCACTTATTTTGTCTCATCTCTTGAAATTACAATTATAATCTACAATATTATCAAGGTTTTCGAATAAAACAATCACATAAATAATGAGAGCAAAAACATCTAAAAAAATATTTCATTTTTTTTAGTGGCTAAATCTTGTGTCTTTTTCTCTAGACACTTTCTTATGTCAATTTTTTACACTTTAGCAATTGTGTTCAGACATGGGGTCGTCCAATATATCGATAAAAATTTTCTTTCTCTAATGGATAACCCAATATTAGTGCGAACTCTTTCAATGTTAGGTCCAACTGAAAGTCTTGAAATGTAAAACATCTTACAAGAGGACCATAGTACTGCGCTAATGTAGTGAGAGCCCCTATTTGTACATTTACCATAGAAAGGTTTAGGATATTCCCATATTTATTAAAGAAGCTATCATGTTGTATGGTTTTTCTTTAATTGTCAATGTCCCTTAAAATTTTCAAATCAGGCTGCTTAAATTTTTAAAGTAGAGTTTTTTTTTTTTATCCCATTTTTCCATTTAATTCACCACGTGACTAAGTTACTTATGATTTCTCAACAAACCTGATAACGAATGCAAAATGCCATTATGTTTTATTTTTCACTTAGAGAAAAAATAAAAAGAAAAAAAAATACAACTATGTAGAATTATTCTTGTGCATATATATATATATATATATATATATACCATAACCGTCCTGGATTCAAGGGTGCATATCAACGGATGAAATAAATATACTATGTAAAATCAACAAGTTTCTAATGCACAAGATTAGCCTGATCTGCAAGTGCATAGCATACTTAATATGCAAAAATTAAAAAATGATTTTTACAATGCAAGATATTAAAACATGAATAAAATTAATATATGATTAATACTTACAATGGTTTTGGAATACTGAAAAGAAATTACAAGTTTTTGAAATATTAGAGACACTCAAGATTTCTAATTCTGTGTTTTCTCCGTTCTAAAAACTCTGCCTTGGAAGTGAAGGGAAGCATTCCTTATATAGGAAAACATGCCTTCTTTTGCTGACTTGTGTAGCGGAGGAAATGATGGGATTCCTTCTATTTTTTGCTTTCGGTGGTAGTGGGGAAAGAAGTGTCAGACAAGTATGAGACAACTTTAACTCTTGCTTTTGTCTTTTTGACTTTCCTCTTTTTTCTTCTAACGTCAACGAATTTTCCACGAAATTTCCTTTTGTCGTTTTTTTCAGTCCATAACCAAAAATCGGCTAGGCCCAATACATTACGAACTAAACATATTTTTAGATAAAAATACAATTTTTTGAATTGGGCCTAAAATATTTGGACCACTGTCTCGATTATTTGATAAGAGTGAAGAGGCCAAAAAAATCCTCTTCATTATCATCTCCCAAATTAATTGAAGTTTCTGAAGCACTGCTTGAGGAAGTTATTGAGGATTGGGTCTTGCTCTTGAGAAGTTGGGCCATGATCTCAAAGTATTCATCTTCATTTTTTGTTGTTGCTAACTGAGTTTGTTCAAACGATTTCTGAGCCAAGAATTGAGTTTGCATTGAGTGAGGTTTCTGCAATCCCTGCTTTTGGAGCCATGTGGATACGACTTGTTTTTTGAAACTTGGTGGAATAGAGAATTTCGTCCACCATCTGACTTTGAATCTTCTAACGAGGATTGTTTGGGCGTCCTTTTGATCAATTTCAAAATACCATGCTAAAACCCATGGTAATTAGAAATTTGTAGAGAAGAGCATTAAAGGATGAAAAATGTGTTCTCTTCATGTGGGTTTGTAGTGTGTTTTGTATAGTGGAAACTTTCTTGGACTTCTGGTATTAAGATATTTGGAATAGAGCCATACAGTTTCCACCAATGGGCAAACCGGGATTTTTGAAGGATCCATGGTTAGATTAAAGAAAAATAGCCAAGTATGACTATATTTCTGGTTTTGGACGAGGAAAACATTATACCAGGCCTGTTGGTAGTCTGAATAATTGAAAGTCCTACAATGATTTATTATGGTTTTGAAATCAAGTGGATTGTTTTGGGTATGAAGGTTTGATCCCCATTCTAAAGGTGAGATTATTTTGTGGATTTTTGCTGTTGAATAGGCCATTGGGCCTTCTTTGGGGTTATCTTGAGTTGTTACAAATCTTGTTAATTCAAGAATAGATTTGTAGTAAGGTTGGGGTTTTGATAAATCCCATGGTTTGAAAAACCCGCCTTCTGGAAAAATCATTGAAATGACTAATTGAAGACTTTTATTATAAAAGTGGTCCTCAATTGTCCAAATGTTTTGAAATTTTGTTTTAACAAAATACTCATATTTTGGTTTACAGTTTGTGAGGGAAACCTGAGATTTGTTTTGTTTTAAAATCATTTTTTAAAATTCCTTATTTGGGAGTTTTGAAATGGTTTTACAGGATGATTCCTCCTATGAAAGTTTTGAAAGAATGTTTTGAATGTTTTGAGAATGGGTTTTTGAAGATGAAGAATATCATTTTTCTTGATTTTGAAAAAACGGCAGTCCCTTTAAGAGACATTCAATCTCCTTTTGGAGCATTTGGAACTTTATGATTTCTTCTGCCATTGAAGCTTTTATTGCTTCAATGTTTTGAGTTTGAGAAACTTGTTGGTTGTTAAGCCATTTTTGAATTTGGTTTTGGGCTTCATCCTCTTCAATAGCTTGAGCCCAAGATCTTATGGGTTTTGCAGATGAAATGGATTTTGGGTTTTCTTGTAGTTGGTCTTTCTAGACCTCTATTCTTTTGGATTTTCTGGGCATCTCTCAAGTTCTTTTTTAGAGAAATTCTTTGGTTAGCAAATCCGAAACTGAGTTTTGTTCTCCTTTAATAAATTTAATTTCAAAATAAAAAATACTAAGGATTGCTTGCCATCTGGCAAAAATTTGTTTTGATGCAATATTTTGGACATCCTTTTGTAAAACTTCTTTTGTAGATTTACAGCCAATTCGAAGTAAAAAATTTTGATTGAGTAAATCACTTTGAAATTTTGTAATGCACATGACAATTGAAATAATTATTTTTTTATTGTAGAATAACTCTTTTGACAATCATTATAGTGTGCAGATGTAAATTGGACAATGCATTCTTTGTTATTTATTTTTTGTTTTAGAATACCCTCATATCCTAAATCTGAAGCATATGTCTCAATAATTTTTTGGGCTGATGGATGAGCTAGATGCATGTATAGTACTTCTTTAACTTGTTTTTTAATTATTTGAACTATTATGTTGTGTTCTTTTGACCATGTGATAAAGTTTTTGTTTAATCTATCATGGAGAGGTTTTGCTATTCTATTAATATTTGGACATAATTCTAAGACATAGTTTAGACTTCCTAAGAACCTTTGCAATTGGGTTTTATGAAGAATTTTGTGTGAGAATTTATCCGTAAAAGTTAAGGACCTTTTAATAGGGGTGATTGTACCATGAGAAAGATAGTGTCTTAGGAAACGGATTTTTGTTTGAAAAGGGGAAAGTTTGGATTTTGAAACAACGATTCCATTTTTCTTAGTGATCATGAAAAATGTTTTTAGGTGTTTAAAATGTTGTTCAATGTTTTTAGAAAAAATTAAAACATCGTCAATATAAACAATACAAAATTTTGAGAATGGATTAAAAATGTGATTCATTATTCCTTTGAATTCTTAAGGTACCTTTTTTAATCCAAAGGGCATTATCGTTCATTCATATTGACCAAACGGAACAATAAATGTAGTGTTGTGTCTATCTTTTAGGTCAATTTGAATTTGCCAAAAACCTGATTTCATGTCGAATTTTGAAAATACAAATGTAGAATGTAGTTTTTGTAAAAGATATTTTTTTTATTTGGAATCAGATATCAAATCCATTTTAAAGCTTTGTTTAAAGGTTTGTAATTAATTACTAACATAGGTGTACCTTTTTCTATTTCTGAATTTTTGTTTACATAGAAAGTTGTGCAACTCTAGGGAGATCTAGACTTTGTTATTAGTCTTTTTTGTTCTAAATCTTGAATCTCTTTTTTGCAATGTTGTTCGAGTTCATAATTCATTTGGATAGGTCTAGCTTTTGTTGGGATTTGTTTATCAGAAAAATCATTTTCATATGGTAAATCTACCATATGTTGTTTTATATCCCAAAAAACATTTGGTATATCTGAATAGATTTCATCCTCAAATTTCTTTTGTAGTTCTAAAATTTTTTTGTTTTATAAAATTCTTTTGTAATTTTTTTCAATTTTGAGAAATGAAACATCTTGTTTTAAAAAACATAAATATTTTTCTTTCCCCTGAATGAAATAATTTAATTCATTTTTATGAATAGAACAAGCTTTTAAAATATTTAAATTATTTGTTCTGGGTTTTTCTATTAAAGGAAAAATATTTTTGGTTTCTTTTGTTTTGTAAGAAATGCTATCATAATTGACAGAATAGGGAGTTATCATATTAATGAAAGGGTCCCTAAAATGACATCATGAGTTATATTTTCTAATAAAACAAAAGAAGTTATGATTGAAACGTTACCATTTTTAACGGAAGCCTCAATTTTGTTTTTTATAATCATGTTGGAGTTGTTAGCTGCAACGAGTTTTTCATTAGATTTTTGTAGAAATCTTTTTAGTACAATGCTACTTTTTAAGCAGTTTAGGTCTGCTCCTATATCAAAAAGTGCAATTGTATCAAATTTAAAATCTTCTCAAAACACTATTGTAATTTTGATTAAGTTTTTTCTTGTTGTTACTGCTCGTAAAACAATTAAGAAATCTTCTGGGATTTCTTGTAAGTTTTCAATTTTGTTTTCTAAGGGTAGTGAATAATTATCATTTTCTTCTTCTCCGTCCTGTTCTGGTGCATATGAATTTTAATTTTGAATTTGGGAGAGAAGATTTTGTAGAATATTTGAATCAATTTGTTGTTTTTGTTTAAGAGTTTTTAACTGTTGTTTTATAATTTAAAATCTCTTCTTGTAGAGATTGGATTGTGACAGGGGTTTGTGATCTTGTTCTTTTTCGTAAGATATGTGTTAAGTCATAAGTGGTTTTAGGAAGCAATTTTGATGAGGATGTGGAAGCTAACTTTGTTTTGATTCAAAAGTATATAACAACTTTCCTATTATTTCGTTTTGAAGTTTCGTATATTTAACCTGCTTTATTATATCAAGAATTAGCTCTTGATCTTTTGTTAAAATATTAATTGATTTTGAAGAAGATTCTAAGTCACTTTAAGACTTGGAGGTTCCTATTTCATCAAACTGTAAAGGTTTATTATTTTCTAACGAACCTATTTTCGTATCTTTTTGTGTTTCTTCTTTTGAGGTTTCTAAAAGTATTGCCTCAATTTTTTGAGTGATCCCTTCATCAATTTTTAATTCACGAAGTTTTCTATTTCTATTGCAATATTTTGAAATGTCATTTTTGGCCACATTTATAACAAGTTATTTGTTTTGATGTTTAAGGTTCGAACTTCTTTTGAAAAGATTTTATTTTCTTGTAAAAATTTTGAGGTTTAATTTTTTATAGAATTCATGTTTGCCTGGTTTTGAGAAAGACTTTCTGTGAGGTTTTTTATAAGTTTTTTAACAACATCATCCTTAGTCTTTTGAAACATTTGTCGTGGGTATTTCAAATTGTTTGCAAAAAGATCATAGTTCTTGTCTAGTCCTTTTCATATCCCATTTTTTATGTTTTTGAAGTTTTAAATCTTGGAAGATTTTTAAATCTTCTTTTTGTGAGAAGCTAACCAATTCCCGATAAGTTATTTGATTAGATGGGATTTGGTTTGTCCCGTAGACTTCTTTAATTTTTTTTGTAACATTTTCTCCTAAAAGGGTTGGGAGTCCTACAAGGAATTTATCCTTCCAGAAATGTTGGTTTGAATCTTCCCTAAACACAACCATAGTTAGGAAAGTGTTTTTGTAATATTGAAATTCATATAGTTTTTTACATCTGAGGTTTGAATGGAGTTTTGCATTCTTATCTTTTAAGTGAGATGGATCACCTATGAAGTGTAGGCTAATTGTGTGAATTAGTGTTGCAACTGAATCAGGTATTGGGTTTCCTATCTCGTTGAGGATGGGAATTCCTTCCTCTGTGGTTTGGATTGCATTCAAAGTTTTTAAGTGTTGAGATGGTAATCCCACCATCCTTTGAGATGGCTTGAGAATCCTACTATTAGGAGTTCAATTGTGGCTTTGTCAGGTGTATTAGCTTGGGTTTTGTAGGCATTTGATGACATTGTCATTTGTTGAAGTAGACTTAGGATGTTATATTCAGACATACCATCTATGTTCCATCCAAGATAGTACCGGCATTGAATTTAGATTGAGAAAGGATGTTAGGTATGTTCTCAATACCTAGGTCTGGTGTTGTAACCATGGCTAAAGGTTGACCATTCAGCCATCGGAGTCTACACGGGTCTTGTGTTTCTTGTTCAACTTCAGAAACCTGGTATAAAGTCGTAACTGTTTTTTCTAAGGTATCCTTAGCTACCAATGGTGTAGAGGTAGAAGAATTTTCTATCATATTGAGTTGGTCATGTAAGGCTTAGTTAAATTCTGATTTTCCTTCTCTAAACAATTTTTGGCTTGTTTTTTAGATTTGAAATTGTTTAAAAACTAGGTTTTTTAGTTTTGATTATGTTGTCTCTGTTTGGGAGACAATGGTAATTTGTTGATGTTTTTCTATCTTAGTTAATTATTTTGCAATTGTGCTAAGATGGACATTTCTAAAATTATTTTGTTGAAGGATATGACTAATCTCTTTTTCTGAATTATCACTTGGGATTTTGTAAGGTACAACATCTACGGTTTGTTCTAAGTGTGTTATTTTGATTTGTCTTAATGGTAGATGCTTAGATTGTATATTTATACCATTTGACATTTCCGATTATTTAGGTTTATTTCTAGTTGTTATGGGATTTACTAAATTTTGATTTTGTTTGAATGGATATGAAATTTGAGTTTGTGATGCATAAATTTTAAACCAATCAAATAATAAGATATTAGTTGTGTTTTGTAAAACGAATTCGTAAAATTCATTTTGGATTTCCTTTCTTTTTTCTATAAAGTTTTTGAAAAATCATGTCCTTTTTTCTATATTTTTGGAAGCATAAAAATCATTATGAAGAATTGTTTTATCAACTTTAAATTATTTTTCTATGACATTTAATTCATTAATAACATTTTTAGTTATTGCAGAAAAAGATGGTGAAGTTGGTGGAGAAATGTTTTGTGGTTCCTCATTAGTATTATGAGGTGATGTATAGATTTGATGAGGTACATTTGTGGAGTAATCTATGTTTTGAAAAGAAGCACTTGGTATGCTAGAACACGAAAAATGTGGTTTTGAAAAAGTTTTCTATTTTATGAGGTAATTGTATTACTAAAGGGAGTCTGGAGGAACCAGCATCAAAATACCTAGCACTGGAAGTTCTTGAAAAACTTAGTTTTACCCTTCCATCATTGTACTAGGTAACTTCCCTCAAGTTTGTTGTTTGGTTTTGACTGTTCAAGAGACTTTGGTTTAACAGCTCCTTCCAGAATCCATTCTTCAGGAAGATCTATATCTTTTCGAAGGATAGTTCTTAGAATAATAGTGTTAGATTTTGAAAAATCTGTTTGTAGAAATAAGGTTTCACCCTTTTTATTTTCAATATTTTGTGTTGCTGTAAAGGCTGAAAACATAGCTTTGTAGTGTATTCTATAAATAATTGTTACAGGAATAGATTTTGGTAGCATTTTGTAATTATGTGTTTTGATTTGTAAAACCAGAGATTTTATTATGTTTGGGTCTTTTAGAGATAAAGAAAAATATGGATAACATTCAAACCAAATTGGTCATTGACATAAACTAGATTCAATTGTACTTACAATTAAATCGTGAAAGTTCAAGAACCTTGCATCATCCCATAAGACACAAAGCATTGATGTGTTTAGTCCTTCCCTAATTAAGGGTTTGATGCCAACCTGAACAAGACCTATGTATGAAACTATAATTTTTGTAGAGTTTTTTTAGAGAGAAGATGTATGGTTTCAAAAGGGTTTGATAATGGAACATCTCTTTCTTGTGTTTTGATTATGAAATCGATTTTGAAAAGATTTTTGAAAATGCCAGATTCATAAACCTGATCTTTTTTAATTTTTGAAATTTGCCAATTATTGATGGATTTTTGGAAATCTTCAATAGTAATTTCTTCACTATTGATAGGTTCCTTTTGTCCTGAGGAGTTTTGGGTAGGAGAACTTGAAAAAGAAGAAGTTCTACAAAATTTCATATTCATATTTGAAAAAATTTCCTTTTTAATTTGAAAAAACTTTCAAAGGATTCAATACCCTAAACGCCTGTTCGTCGGCTCAACATGGGACTTACCACCTAGAAACTATCATTTTTCAAATTAAACTATCAAAATTTCAAATATGTTTAATCAATTTTATATAATTACAACCCCGTAACCTAATTATATATATATATATATATATATATCCACCGTTGTCGTAGTTGGATGTATAATAGGCTATATCTTAGTTGAAGGGGTATATAGATGCATTTTAAAAATGGTTAACTGAAATTATGTCCTTTGCACTTCAACAACCATACATATCAAATGGAGAAATTAGATGTCCTTATTTTATTTGCAAAAACATTGATTTTTTAAACTTTAAAGTGGTTAAGGTTCATATTTAAAGAAAGGGGTTTAAGTCTGATTATTGATATTGGACCACTGTATCAAATGGATTATAATGAAGAACCAGATGAGTCTCTAAATATAGATGATCAAAATTTATACAATTTACTAAATGTAGCTCAGAAGTCATTGAGGGCAGGATGCAACAATCACACTGAATGGGCTTTTGCTGTTAGATTATTGACAATTAAATTAGAGGTAAACATTTCCAAATGTTCAAATATAGATCCTCCTTTTCTACAACCTTCTGCATGATCTCATACTACTACTCTATTACCTAAAACATCTCATGATCCACCTTTTATTGTGACATCTCATGTTATACATCCTCTTAGGGCATCTCATGTTACACCACGTCATAGTTCATCTCATGTTGCATCTTTTTCTAGTTCTCATGGTCCACCTTCAAGGACATCTAATGTTGCACTTCCTTATAGTTCTATTCCTATCTAGGACATCTTCTATTACCTCATCACCTAGGACATCTCATGATACACCTCTACTTAGGACATCCTATGTGACACCTCCACCTTTGATACGAGGCATAAAATCATCATCTAATTCACAACCATCTCACATCTGAAAGAGAGCGTAGTCCAATATCCAATGAAATTGTCATTGCATCTAAGACACAAAGTAATGGGGGCAAGTAAAATTTATACCTTGGCGAACAAGGGTAAATATATACATATTCTTTTTAGTTATTTAAGTATACTATATAAATTTCATAACTACTAATATTAATTGTTTGTAGATTTTTGCTTTCACATCATGCGGCTAATGGGATTAGAGATATCATCAAGAGTAATATTGATAAGCCATGACCCTTAAGGAAGAAAAAAAACATTAATACGAGAGACTTGTGGATTGAAGAGTTTAAGGTATATTGTTTCAAGGGAAACTTTAATAAGTTTAAAACTAGAACAACAATGTGCTCTTTATTCTCTCCCTTATATTTTGCCTAATAATGTTTTATGTCTTTAAAAAATATTACCACATGCTAACCTACTGCTTGTTTATATATACACATAATAAATTTAATATTTGTCCACCAGATGATGTGTGGGATAGAAAGAACTTTAAAATACGAGGTGCAACAATGATAAAAAATAATTTAAACAAGGTTTCTGGCTCAATGAACAAACTAAGGTGGATTTATCATGATGTTTGGAATTATTTATGTGATCATTGGGGAACTCAAGGATTCAAAAAGAATATCATACAAGCAAAAACAAACCGAGCATCTGACTGTGGAGGTTTTGGTGGGTCCCTTCACACCTGTGACTTTATCACCACATTCCAACATAGAGTTAATTTTATTAAGTTTCCTATCTTTTTCTTTATTTTACTTTTATATATGATTTAATATATAATAGTAATGTGTGTGTTGTTGTTGTGTGTGTAGTTGCAATGTTTGTGTTGTTATTTAACTTTTACACAATTTTTTTATGTTGTGTTAAATTTTGTAGTGTAAATTTCAATTCAATTTTGCAAATTAATTCTTGTAATTTTGATTTGTAAATTTTAATTTTGTCGTGCAAATTAATATTACATGTTTACAAGTTTTTAATGTCAAGTTTTCATTATGTTGTTAGGCGGAATTGAATGGCATCCCTCTTAGTCATTCAGATTTATTTCAGCACACACATAAACATGGCAAGGATAAATTTGGGTGGATAAAAGAACATAATATGTTCATGTAAGAGCTTTCAACTTTAATATATTTGTTTATGTTGGTTTTATTCAATTTTGGTGTGTTTTAAAATATTATATTTATATTTATGTTGACAAGAAAAATTTAAACGTATACTGGAAGAATTTATACAAGAAACAACTTTCAAGGAACTCCCGGCCAAATGAATTAGATGTGTGATGTGAAGTTGTAGGAAAATAAAGAAGACAAGTATATGACATAGGAATGAAATCTACCGTAATATTAGGGAGACCATATTATTGTGGGTCATGTTCTTCATCAACATAGTGGGTACAAAGAAATGAATTTGAAGACATGAGAAATGCAATAGATCAACAAAGAAATGATTTTGAAGAAATGAGAACATAAAGAGATCAACTTCAATAGGAATTGGCTAATAAAAATAGAGCAATTGAGCACAACAACCACTTGATAAAACAATTGATGAATAGATTGAACTTTCCACTCATGCCATTACTAGAGACGAAGTTCATGAAGATGTGATTGATGATAATGATGTTGGTGACTTTAATGATAAGATTCGTGATAATGATACTCGTGATCATGCCAATGAAGAGTTAGATGGATAATGATAAGTTAATCCAAAGAAAAAATGTGTTGCATTTTGTTATGAATAAATATATTATGTTTAAACTAAAATTTTATTTGTAATATTACATAAATATATTATGTTTTTTTAGTTATATATATTGATATGTTTAATGCATTTAAATGATTTTGGTGAATGAAATTTTTAGATATTGAAATCAAGTTAAAAAAAATATTTTTATTGTTTTTCTAGACATTAAAGTAATGGATTTAAAAAACATATAACATTTAGAGACATAATTAGTGATCAAATATTTAAAAAAAATAACAACTTAAGTCACAAATTTTGTCTTTAAACGAATCACTAATGACATAGAAAATTAATTCAAAGTGGTTGTTAAATCAATCTCAAACTTTAGTCACTAATTTACTTTCCAAATTCGGTCACAAAATCGGAAACAAAATTTGTTCACAAAATCTATACTAAATTTCGGTGGCTGATTTGGTTGCAAAAACTAATGACTAGTAGTTTACCAACATAATTTATAAGGTCGATGATTCGGTCGCTACGAGCCTCAACGAACCATTTAAAAACCATAGCGATCGATTTATTCGTCACTAAAGCCAAAATTTCTAGTAGTGTATAATCAAGTTATCAAACTTTTTAGTGTTGGAACCAAGTTGATTTTAATACTTAGAGTTTTTATGATAAAAAAAAGTATTATTTGAGAACATATATTTGACTTCAAAGAGTATGAAAGAATATATGGTCAAGATTTGTAGTAGATTTGAAAAAGATTTGATCAAGATTTCACTACAAGAAAAACCCTATTTTGTGGCCAACTTTATAAATATTTTGTGGCCGACTAAAACCCTCACAAATTAGTGATCGAAAAAGCCCTCACAAAGGCCAAAATTGAAATTGGTCTTTTTTTGTGGCTGAAAAAGTCCTCACAAATTTTTAAATATTTAACTGGTTTTGTGGCTGCCTAAGCCCTCACAAAATCACAACATTGTGATTTTGTGAGGGCTTAGGCAGCCACAAAATCCAGTTAAATATTTAAGGATTTTGTGAGGGCTTTTACAGCCACAAAAAATGAATTTTGTGAGGGCCAAATCCGTCACAAAGGAGTGACGTGACTAGGGAGTTTGTGGCGGCCTATACCCTCACAAAAGATTGTGCACGTGGCGTTTGTGACTGCAAAGGTCGCCACAAAGGACACCTAAATCCAGCTGGATTTTGTGGCCGCTTAGGCCGTCACAAATGGCAGGATTTTGTGGCTGCTTTGGCCGCTATAAATGCCCAAGGTGACCCTATATATATTTTTCTCCCCTCTTCCTTCATTTTTTCACATCCAACTTCTCTCTAAAACTTCATTCTAACTATTCTCTCCTCCTTCTCTCTACACAAAATTACTTTTCTTCATTTAAATTTTGTAAGTATAAATTATAATTTATTTATAATTTACATTAATTTAAATTAATGTTTAATTATAATTATAGATTTATTATTAATAATTAAAATTTTAAATATTTTATTATTAATAATTTAAATATTTTTTTATTAATTTAAATATTTTATTCTTAATATTTTATTACTTAAATTAATCTTTAATTTAATTATTAATCTTTATTTTTAATTTAAATATTTTATTTTAAATTTTTAATTATATTAAGATTAGTTTATTATATATATATATATATATATATATATATTTAATTTATAATTACATTATATTTCAAATTTAATTTAATTATAATTAAAATTTTAATATAATAATTATATTAATTTATTATATATAATAATGTAATAAACTATTAATTTGGAATTAAAAATTAATTTATTAATTACGTTGGCATTTGTGGCGGCTAAAAGCCCTCACAAATGCTAAGTCAGCAATCCTTTGTGGCGGCCAAAAGCCCTCACAAATTCAGCTTGGATTTTGTGGCGGCCAAAAGCCCTCACAAATGCCCAGTCAGCATTCCTTTGTGGCGGCCTATGCCCTCACAAAAGCTGCATCAGGCAAATTCAGCCTGTCCTTTGTGGCGGCCTATGCCCTCACAAAGGCAGACTTTTGTGGCTGCAAAAGCCCTCACAAATGCCTGTATTTTGTGGCTGCAAAAGCCCTCACAAATGCCAACGTGTTTCAGCTCCTTTGTGGCTGCAAAAGCCCTCACAAAATTTTGTGACCAGCTTCTTTGTGGCTGCCAAAAGCCCTCACAAAAGCCACCTTTGTGGCTGTTTTTTTTCCTTTGTGAGGGCTTTTGGCCCTCACAAAAACCCTCTTTTCTTGTAGTGTTTATCCACATAATCAAGTTGAATAATTTACAAATACAATATGGAAAAAATACGAACATAATCAATCTTATTTGTTACAATCTTAAGATTGTTTTCATTCATTATTTGTTTGCAAAATGTGATAAACACTTTATGGGATTCATCCTTACTTCTTAAAAATCTTAGCCATGTCCACCTAGTGTAATCATTTACTATAACAAAGTCATATTTCTTTTCACTTAGAGAGGCTCTTTTCATTGGTCCAAAGAGATCTATATGTAAGAGCTCAAGGGGCTTTGAGGTAAAGACTAAGTTCTTAAGAATAAAGGAGTTATTTATTTATTTATTTTTTGTTGACAAACTTCACACATAAGTTTTGTAACTAAGCTTAGGTAGACCTCTAACGAGTAGAAGTTTATTCAATTTTGAAATTAATCTATGGTTTGTATGACCTAATATTTTATGCCAAATTAGTTTATCTTCATTTACTAACATAAAACACTGAACCTCTTATTTCTCAAGACTAAACATATGTATCTTATAAATGTTATTTTGTCTCTAACCTGTAAAGGGTACAAATCAATATTTTTGACTAATTTTCTTGCATATTTTTTGATTGAATATAACATCATAATTATTATCACTTAAGTGACTAATACTTAATAAATTATGCTTAAAACTTTTAACAAGCAAGACATGTTTAATAGAAGGGGGCGTACCATTACCAATTGTACCTTGACCAATGATTTAGCCTTTTCGCTTTCCTCCAAAAATCATTGTGTCTTCTTTACTCATTGTTAGTTCTTGGAACATAGAATTTTCTCCTGTCATATGTCACGAGCATCCATTTTCCAAGTACCATGGTTGATATTTTAGCTTGATTGTTGAGAACATCTGCAACATAGACAATTTTGTTCTTAGCTACCCAAATTTGATTGGGTCCTTGTTTGTTAGTTTTGAAAGGTTTCTTGTCTTTCCTTGTATTTAACATGAGACAAGATAAATTGGAGTGACATTTCTTAGAGCAAACCGTACATAAGATATCGGAGGGAATAGGTTTAGGTTCAATTATAGTTTCTTCAAATCCAATACTTCTTTTACCATTTCTACTAACTGCATAAATTATAGAAGCATATTTGCTTCTTTCCATACCATTAGGAAGAAAATCTTGAAATACTTCTTTATGCTTATCAGAGTTACATGTGGTATTTTAAATTAATGTTGAACTATGCTTACTTCGTACTTCTTCATTGTCGTTTTAAATTCGACACTTTGATTCTTTAACACATTAACTTTTTCAATTAGGTTTATACTTTCTTTTCTAAGTGTTATCAGTTATAAAGATAATTTGTGATTCTTATTTAAAAAATCATTTACAACAATAATTAAATCAGATCGAGTAAAGTCAGAAAAATCTTAATTTTTTCATCTATTGATTCACTTCCAGAGTTAGAATCAATGTGGGATCTATAACAAAGCCAAATCTGTTAGTTCATCGTTAGAGGATTCAGCATAATCATCTCATGTAGCCATCAAACTTTTCTTCTTGGATCTGGAATCTTTCCTTTGGTGTTTCCCTTTCTCTAGATTTGGAAAGTCTAACTTAATATGTATAGGTTCATTGCATCCATAACAGATAATGCTTTTTTGTCAAAATTTTCATTAATTCCTTTATTGGACTGTTAGGAATCTTTCTAAGAGAAATATGTCCTCTAGTTGTGCCACATCCTTTGAATTCTTCTAGATTTGAAGGCAATCTCCTATTCCTTAGAGTTCAGATTTTGATAGGCTGAATCACTATTCTCATGTTGCCATTAGAAATTTCTTCTGCTTGGATTTCAAGGTCAGGGTCTTGTTCTTCTTCTTAGGCTCATCTTCTTGAAGTTCAATTTCATGTGATCTTAAAGAGCTAATTAATTCTAATAGCTTAAGAGTATGCAAATCCTTTACTTCCTGAATGATAGTGATATTAGGTTTCGACTTGCTTGTAGACTCCTAAGGATTTTCTTCACATGATCAACAGTTGTATAACTCTTCTCAAGTAGCTTTAGTCCTGAGAGTAGGATTTTGAATGTGGAAAACATTGTTTCAATGTCTCCATTTTCTTCCATCTTGAACAACTCATACTTTTTGACTAGGAGGTTGGCCTTTTATTCTTGAACTTGTTTTTATCCTTCATGGGTCATAATCAAACTATCATAAATACTCTTTGTTGTGTCCTTGTTGCTGCACTTGTTAAACTCCTTAAAAGTGATTTCATTTATCATGAATGTTCTAGACTTACGATGCATCTTGTAAATCTTCTTCTTATCAACATTCATCTCATTTGTTGGAACTTCAATACCATAAGTATTCTTCGGAGCAATATAACCATCTTCCATCAAGTCCCAAAATTCAGGATCTTGTGAAATAAAGGAACTTCGCAATCTACCCTTCTGGTACTCAAAACATTCTCAATCAAAAGGCTTTAATCCGCTAATTCAAATACCTTGAATTGCAAAGCACCAGACCCTTCAAGCCAGTCTTCCCAAACAACCTGATAACCCCAAACTTTTGAGGAACTAACCACTGTGACCCTACAAGGAAAGTCTTCTCTTAACAACCTGGCAACCCCTGATTAAAGAAGGAACTAAACAGTTATCGGGTTGGATACAAACGATTGGAACTTTAATTGTTTGCTTCTAAAAAAGTAGATAATCAAAATAACTTTCACACTCTATGAAAAATACTTAGAGAATATTGCTTATTCCAAAAAATGTTTCAATTAGATCTATATTGAATAAAACACCATATGAATTGTGGAAAGGTAAAAAGGCTAACATATATTATTTTAAACAATTTGGTTGTACTTGTTATATGTTGAACACTAAAGATAACCTTAGCAAATTTGGTTCTAGATCTCAAAAGTGTACCTTCATTGGATACTCTAGAAAACCTAAAACTTATAGAGTGTTTAATAGGGAAACTCGGATTATGGAAGAATCCTTACATGTTAAATTTGATGACAAATAGATTGACCTTGAAAAGTTAAAGCAAGATGTTTATAGTGTAGGTTTATTGAAACCAAAGGATGTTGGACATAAGTTCCCCTGATTTTAGTTTTGACATAATTAACAAACATACAATGTCTTATGATTGAGCTAACTATTTGAATCAAGTTGCATTTCAGGTAGAAACACACACACACACTAAACATATGGACACAATGCTTGGAATGCAAGGAATCAAGCTTGAAGTGAAGCATGTGCCGGACAAAGTCAACTATGCTTTTGTGTCTTTCGTGATTGTGTTTATTAGGCTTTAGACTTATCATACATGAGTTCATGCATAAGTGTTGCCAAGATTAAAAATGTTTTCAAATTGAACATAGTAAACAAACTCGATTGACTAATCAATTGGCTAATCCATTGGGCAATCGATTGATTGACTCAGGAGTAAAGTTATCACTGATCCAATCGATTGGTGAATCGATTCTGTGAAGGATAGCAGTGAAACTTGAACTCTGGGTGCAAAGCAATCGATTGGACAATCAATTCAGGCATCAATTGAGAAATCGATTGTGTGAGTTACAAGGGCAAGTCACAAGTTTTTAAATCGATTGGCAAATCGATTGCGAGCTTAAATTGTTTCTGACTTAACCACTGTAACATACCAATCGATTGGAACATCAATTGATGAATCGATTGAATGAGACACAGAGACAAAAATCCTTAAACCAAATCGATTGGCAAATCGATAGGACAAAAGTTTTTCTAAGTCAGTAGCTCTGTGACAAATCCAATCGATTGGGACATCAATTGAAGTTTATTTCTTGACTAGCAAGACATATACCAATTAATTGACAAATCGATTGGGTGTTGAAAATGTTTTATCATATATCAGAAACCAAGTTCCTAGTTGATTGGAAAATCAATGTTTTCAAAATGGCTAAATCCCAGTAACAATTCAAATCGATTGGAATTGAACAACTGGAACACTGGGACAAAGCAAATCGATTGACGAATCGATTCGTGCAAAATTCTGAAGTCCCAGAGAACAAACCAATCGATTGGAGTAATTGTTTCAGTTACAAACCAATTGCCAAATCGATTATGATGAAATATCAATCGATTGTGGAATCGATTGTTTTGATCTCGTTGTTGGAACAAAACATTCGAAATCGATTACTCAATCGATGCTGATATGAACTTGTCTCAGTTTTCTGATTTATGAATTAGCACAATCGATTGGGAAATCGATTGATGCATATGTTTTCAAGATCCAAGAAAAACAAGAAACACGAGCATCGATTGGCAAATCGATTGGAGTGTTTCTATGCTTTATAAAATCGATTGACAAATCGATTTATATGTGTTTTTCTGAAACATATAAAAACTGTCTCAAAACTGTTTTTCAAAAAAAAAGAAGGAACATAACTTTTGATTTGATATAGAATTCGAAACTTTCCAAAAACAGAACCTTTGAGACTTTGAACTTTGATACACACAATACTTTGAGAAAACTTAACCATTTGGCAAACACTTATAGTTTGAACATCATTGTGTGATCAAGTCGCTTTTGTTAGAAAGATCTTTTGATCTTCTTTGTTATCAATTTCTGTAAAATTACATTGAAACCAAATTGTGTAAAAATCCAGTAGCTACACTGGTGGTTACCGTTCGTTGATGCTTGTGATCATCAAGAAGGAACCTTATTGCGATCTTGTGTGAGTTTGCCGGAATAACTCAAAGGATGCAATGGATGTATGTTAGAATCAAGATAGTTGGATAAATAGGCTAGGAGCTAGCTGGACAATCTGTAAAAGTACTATAGAAGATTCTAGTGAAAAAGGCTAAGATCAAGTTGATCTTGGGACTGGATGTAGGTTGTCTTACAGACGACTGAACTAGGATAAAATTCTGAGTATTATTCTTCTATCCCTTATCTTTTACTTAATTGTTTGATTGTTTAATATTGATACATGCTCCGTTTTGTCATTTCTTGATAAATTGAACATACATAATTCTTGCATTAGAAGTACTGCCATATACATAATTCTTGCATTTAGAAGTCATATTTCCTTACAAAGGAAACAGATGTAGACAAACTAGAAGAACTTAAAAATTCAGAGGATACAAGAAAATCATAAAAATATGATAAATCTTCAACGAATGAATATGATCAAGTCAAAAACAATCAAGATAAGTCAAAATAAAGATTTGGATGAAAGTACAAGTTATTTCATCTTGAAACTCTAATCATTGGAACTGCAAGTGATCTTTTGAAAGCCAAATCATCACTAAAAGATACCACTTTGTTTGGCATACTCTCATCAATTGAGCCTACCTCTATTGATGAAGCATTGGCAGATGATGGATGGATTCTTGCACTGCAAGAAAAGTTAAATTAATTTAAGAGGAATGACGTTTGAGATCTAGTACCTAGACCAAAGAAAAACATTATTAGAACCAAGTGGGTTTTTAGAAACAAGCTAAATGAAAAAGGTGAAGTGGTAATAAACAAGGCAAGACTTGTTGCACAAGGCTACAACCAACAAGAGGGCATTGAGACATTTTCTCCAGTAGTCAGGTTAGAAGCTATTTGTATCCTACTTTCTTTTGTTGCAAATAATAATATTCCGTTATTTCAAATAGATGTTAAAAGTGGTTTTCTAAATGGTTATATTATTGAAGAAGTCTATATTAAAAAACCCCAACTTTGGAAAGTTCTGAATTTTCAAATCATGTTTTTAAACTTAGGAAATATTTGTATGGTCTAAAACAAACACCGAGAACATTGTATGATAGATTTAATAACTTCTTTCTTAAAAATAACTTTGAAATAGGACAAGAGGATAATAGACTTTTTAGAAAATCAATAGGAGATGACATTTTTATTATTCAAATTTATGTTGATGACATTACTTTTTGATCTACTAATGGCACTTGTTTCCAAGAATTTTCTAAATTGATGCAATTTTAATTTCAAATGAGTATGACAGGAGAACTTAAGTTCTTCTTAGGGAAACAAATTTAGCAAAGTCAAAAAGGTAAATACATTCATCAAACTAAATATACAAAAGAGCTTCTAAGGAAGTTTAAGATGAGTGATTGCAAACGTATGGCTACACCAATGCAGCCTACTCATTCACTTGAAAAAGATTATTCAAGCGAAAAAGTTGACCTAAAAACCTATAGAGGAATGATAGGATCCCTACTTTACCTTACCCTTTCTAGACCTGATATCATGTTTAGTGTATGTGTATGTGCATTTTTTCAAGCTAATCATAGGGAATCACATTTAGTTGTTGTTAAGAGAATTCTTATATACCTAAAAGGCACTACCAACCTTACCTTGTTCTACAAGAAATCTCCTAAGTACAAACTGAGTGGATACTGTGATTTTGACTATGTTGGAGATAAACTTGAGAGAAATAGCACTAAAGGCAATTGCACCTTTCTAGGTGACAACTTAATATTTGATCAAGTAAGAGACAAAATACCATTACAATGTCAAAAACAGAGGTTCAATATATTTCAGCAGTTGATTGCAGTTCTCAACTACTGTGGAGGAAGCATCAACTTAAAGACTACAAAATCCTATAATACAACATTCTCATCTATTACGATAACACTTCTGCCATTTGTCTAACCAAAAACTCTATCTAACATTCTAGAGCTAAAAACATAGATATTAAACACCACTTCATGATGGACTTTGTTCAAAAATAGGTACTAAACATTCAATTTGTAGATACTAAACACCAATGGGCTGACTATTCACCAAACCCCTACCTGAATATAGGTTTAACTTCATCAAGAAAACCTAAATCTTACCTTCATACCTAACTGATGTTGTGGTAACTTCAAAGTACTTTAGCTACACATTAGCGTTTATATTTTCTTGTAATATGACATATTCATGTTATTCAAAACAAAAAAAAATGAAAAGAAAAGTCTCACTTTCAAATCTTTTTGTCTGATGACAAAATGAGGAGAAATAGATTTGATAAAGCAGAGAGAAAATGATACATAAACTTAAGGGGAGCCCTAAGTTAGGGAGAGTAAAAGAAATATAAAGAATTTTTTTTATAAAAATACAAGCTTTGTCATCATTGAAAATGGGGAGATTGTCAGAACCAAGTTGATTTTATACTTAGAGTTTCTATGATAACAAAAGTATTTTATGAAAACAATATATTTGACTTCAAAGAGTATGAAAGAAGATATGGTCTAGATTTATAGTAGATTTGAAGAAGATTTTTCTACAACGAAATATGAATAAAATCAATTTAAAGAATTTACAAACACAATCTGAACAAAATACGAACATAATCAATTTGAAAAATTTACAAATGCAATATGAACAAAATACAATTCACAATTAAATAAGGACTAAATTGAAGTTCAAATTTTAACTATAAATAGACACTCAATGCTAAATAAGAAAATAATCGAAAAACAGAAGAAAAAAAAATGTTTTAAAGTTTAAAAAGAGAAACACTTTTTCGAATGGAAAAGATTCTCTTAGTGTTTTTTCTTAGAGTGTGAGAGTTATTATTATCATCTTTGTTATAAGCAAACACTTAAAGTTCCAATCTTATGAATACATTCTAATAGTGGTTTAATTTCTTCGTCAATCTAAAGATTTTAAGTTGTTATGAGAAGACTTGACTTGTATATGTGACTGTTGGGAAAAATACCTCATAAAAAAAAATAAGACCTCTCAACAAAAATATAAATTTAATGTATCAACACAAATTCGAAGAAGTAATCACAAAAGACAGTAAAAAGAACAAAACTTGAACATAGAACATTTTTTCATTAAGATTAAAAAATAATCTATAACTAAAATTGATTAATCATAAAATATAAATAAATAAATAAATAAAAACTCACTTTAGATTAAATTGTGAAGTTATGAACAAAAGAATAAAAAGATAAAGAGAATAACACGTGAATGAAAATAATAGAGTTATAAATGTTATTTTTAATTGTGACTTCAAATAAAAATAAATTATGTATTTTGTCACGTTATTTCACAAAGAAAAAAAATAATAATAATAATAAGAATATAAAAGAGTATAAAGAATTTGATAAGTAAGTTATTGGTAATTGTCCTTTATTTATTGAGATCCATTTATAATCCCAAATTTAATTCATGCTTTGATTTATCATAATTTATTTTCTTATAATCTTATTTATTTTTAACTTGTAATTTTCATTAAACTCTATTGTTGAAATTATGGACTACAAATACAATTTTTATTTTTATTTGGTTTAATTGTTATATGATATTAAATGCATTAAGTTTCTTTTTATTTATTTCAAATTTTTATTGATATCTAATTAATGTAACTATTACTATATATTTGATTGAAAATTGGGAATCTAAATAAATTATATCATGACTATTATTTCAAAATTTTAGCATTAATTATTTGATTTTGTAAAATATTGATGTCTATCAACATGTTATGCAAGGGTCATTGTGGTGTCGCGAGCTAATACATGTACAATTTTGATTACATAGTAATTGTAATTGTTTATAGTATAGACTTGTAATTCTTAATACAAATCTGTATTGCAAATCTTTTATTTTGAAATTATAATTATTTATTTGATAACATTGAGTATAAATTATTTCATTATAATTATAATTTTAATAAAATTATAGTTATAATCCCCTCCAAAATTATGGTAAATCTTTGTTTCTTAGTTGATATTTAATTTATATAATCAAATAAATATACCATCATTATAAAAAATTCTACTAAAAAATATTTATATAGACATAAATATTTCATTGTTCAAACAATTTTTAAAATGTGTACATTTTTTAATAATCACTCAACAATTGAAACAATAAATTATGCAATAGCTATTTCTTTTTTTAGAGAAACAAACTTATACCATTTCTGCATTTTATTAGAAACTTCAAATTAAAAACAATTGGGGGCAACAGTGAACTCAACCAAAGAATTTAAACTAAACACACTCAATGTTCGAATACAATTGCGAATTAAAAAAAAAATCAAAGTAAAAATGGTCACTTTTATGGTGATGAAAACTATCTGCCACCAATTTGGAGTCAAGCTCAAAAAGGATATTATCAACATAAGTAAATGAAAACAATTGTAATTTGAAATTTTAATCTTTAAAATAAATGGAAATAAAAATAAAAAATTGACTTGTAGAAATTAATATTCACAAATCAAACCTTTCTACAAGCACTTCAATTGATTGCTTATTCTTAATAATTAATAACATGAAAAGATGACATAAATAATATTTTTGTGATTACTTTACAAATTTATATACTCCATATGTTTTAAATAAGTGTAACATTTACGCACACGAAATTACTATAGAAGGAATGTCATTTTTTATATAATATTTCAATAATTGTGTTTATAGATGAGTTCGATTGAAATCAATATAGATGAGTTCAATTGAAATCAAAAGAACTATTATACTTATCATGAAATTTAACTTGTCTCTTGAATTTCTGAAATAGATGGATGAGGTTATATTTATGTAGGTGGACGTTGCATTAATAAACAATAAGTAATTACTAATTATAGTTTGATAGAAATAACTTTTGCACTATATTTTACATTTTCTCTTCTCTATTTTTTTTGAGAATTTTACCATTTTCCTCAAGAATATAAAGTTATCATTTTTATTAATCTATCATCAATTTTAAATAACATTTACAAAGTCATCATCTATTATTTTTTATTTAATTATTGTGGCTCAAACACATAGTTAACAAAAAACAATACAAATAATGTAACACTCCAAAAATGTTTTGATAAGCATATAAAATTGATGTGTAATCAAACAATCTTCACGATTAAAATTGACATTTATTGTTGGATGGCATGCTACAAATTTTGAACAAGAAGATGATAAAGGTTGTACAAATAAATTCCAAAGCGTGTGTATCACACTAAGTTTTAGGTTCGATTCATCCCCATCAATCTATATATATTGGATGCAAACGAGTTAACCGACGAATCCCCTTCATGATACTTTGGAATCCTTGAAGTGAATTGCACATTCACATCAAGTCTATCGATCAACGATAGTTTACAGAATAAAGTTTCTTCATTTACTCTCGTGCACTAGAGAAAAGAAGAAATAACTTAGAAATATTTTTGACAGAATATTCTCATGTAACATGAATTTTTGTCTTGTTTATCTTTTTTTTTTTCTGCCTCTAAAGTATCTCTATTTATAGAGATGTTCATATCAATTGGTGAAAGAAAACAACTCTTCAACTCATGCCAATTGGTGAAAGAAAACAACTCTTCAACTCATACCAATTGGTGAAAGAAAACAACTCTTGATAAAGATTGTAACTTTTGATAACTTAATAGATGCATTGGTTGGAATTAAACTCAAGCATTGCAACTAGTTGATTAAGTGATACATTAAGTTATTTAATTTTGCTACATTAATATAGCTATTAGAAAATTCCAAATATAATTTGGAAAGTTTCCTAATAATCCCCCACAATTTTCAAAATATATCTAAGTCGTTATTCTAGAAATCTCATGGTTTCAAATAAAGGTATCTTACGATTTGAACCATTAATTAGAAAATTATGATTTCACTCATTGTCGAATAGATTGGTAGACGAGCTTTGAACCAACCATTCATTAGAACAAGTGTGCATAACTCACACATGAAATCTCAGTACCATTAATCGCATTATAAAAAATGACACATTTGATAAGGCCCTGTGTCTCATATCCTTTTCGTGAGAATTTAAGAGTCAAGCTCTTGACCTCTATGAAGCGGCCTACTTCATTCTCATATAGGTGCACTATATCAGAAATGCACCCATAATTATACATTCCAGCAAATACATGTTATATGTCCATTAAGAGGAGACTTCATCCTACCCTTTTATTTTATGGTCCAAGTACTTTTGTCATTTGGGATGTATTTATTGTCAAGTGCTTCAATCACTTTAATAGTGTACTTTCATCATTGAACTCAAGACTTGATGCTACTCAAGTGTGAGTTGATGTTTCCACCATTGGTGATTATCTAGATATGAGCTTGTATCATATCCATAATGATGTTTTCAACATCATGTCCTTTGTCAGACCTTTCGTCAAAGGATCTGCAAGATACTTTTCAATTCTTACAAATACTATGGATATCACTCTATTAAATCATTTACATAGCTATGTCTTAAACGAATATGTATTGATTTTCTATTATATATTTGGCTATATGCTTTTGATAGTGGGTATTGACTATCACAATGTATGGATATTGATGCCATTGACTTTGGCCAAATTGGTATCTCATACAACAATTTTCTTAGCCATTCAATCTCTTTACTACTTGCAGCTAGGGCAACGAACTCTACATTGATAGTGGTGTCAGCAATCTAAGTTTGTTTCTTTAATCCCCAAGAAACTGCACCTCCACCAAAGTTGAAGATCCATCCACTTGTGAAAGCATGATCTTCAACATGATTTACCCAACTGATATTTGTATATCCTTCCAAAACTAAAGGATATTAAACTATAGTTAATTGTTCATTTCAAATATTTTAATACTTTATTAATAACATGTCAATTGCTTGTATATCGACTTAATCTTCCAACAACATATGTTATATCAGGTCTGGTACAAGTTATGACTTACATCAAGAATCTGATTATTTTTTATATCTTTGATAGTGTTGACCAACTATGACCAAACCATAACCCTTTTGTCATTTAATCTCATCAATTGTATCACATATAATTAATAAGTATATCAATTATCACATACACAAATTTATGTCATTTTTCCTTTTACTATATTTAATAAGCATCTCAATTTAAATTTATAATTATCTTTTCAATTTATCCAAGTCCAAGATATAATATATTGAGCATTAAATATATATTGCCACCAACTAACAAAACATGATGATAAAAATTTATAATAGTTAAATATCATAAGGTGGGCCCAAACATTTAAGTCATTTACTCTTTAACAAATAAGAATTCATTTCATCTCTATTAAACAAACTTTTTCATCATAGTTATATTATAATTAATATATGCATCATGAAGTATATTTGTTAATTTAAGTTTTATATTAAATATAAAATATATTCTATGGTAAATCCAAATAAGTGTATCACCGTAGAAAATAAACAATGAATAAAATCATTAAGATTTTCTATTACTTTCTTCCATGAATATTTATCAACTTACAATAATTTAAAAAATATAGCCAAATTATTTTTAATATCAAGATAAGCAAGAAAATGATAGTTACTTCTATACTATCATGCACATATAATATGGGTTAATCAATTTTAGATTTAATATTTTCTCACATAAAGTGTCACTATCATTGACACATACACTTGATATTTATGACAATTTATTTATACTACTTTAAATAAATTAATTTGTTAAATATACATCTTAAACCATACATATTTATACTTGCCAAAATTTAAAAAACCAAAATTATAAATAAACTTTCTTCCACCAGTCAATCATAAATTATTGTTCTTAGTATAAAAACATCAATCATAGATAAACAAAAAATTTATCAAAACATATTATTCATATTATTAATTTTCCACATCATATCTCCATATTATTATATATGCATCCGAAAAGGAAAATTTATTATATATGCATTTCAAACATGAATGTAATATATAAATGTATTAATACTAAATAACTTCTGGTGTTCAACCATGCATTTTCATATGATTATTTCTAAGACTTTAATTAATCTTTAAAATCCAAACAAACAAAATTCATGCATAAACCATATTAAATTCACATACTTGAATATATTCTAAATCATGCATATCAAATATAAATGTTTATCTTTCACCATGGTCAAGAAAGTCCATCTCCTATAAAAGTTGCAGTCATAATAATCTAAAATCGAACCTAAAGATTGTTGGATCTGTTGTTGGTGGTATGCTGCAAATCTTGAATAGGAATATGATGAACTTGATGATGATGAAGGTTGCACAAATAAATTCCAAAGCGTGTATCATATCCATGATGATGTTACTCAAGTGTGAGTTGATGTTTCCACCATTGGTGATTATCTAGATATGAGCTTGTATCATATCCATGATGATGTTTTCAACACCATGTCCTTTGTCAGACCTTTCGTCAAAGGATCTGCAAGATACTTTTCAATTCTTACAAATACTATGGATATCACTCTATTAAATCATTTACATAGCTATGTCTTAAACGAATATGTATTGATTTTCTATTATATATTTGGCTATATGCTTTTGATAGTGGGTATTGACTATCACAATGTATGGATATTGATGCCATTGACTTTGGCCAAATTGGTATCTCATACAACAATTTTCTTAGCCATTCAATCTTGAATAGGAATATGATGAACTTGATGATGATGAAGGTTGCACAAATAAATTCCAAAGCGTGTATATCACACTAAGCTTTAGGTTTGATTCGTCCTCACCAATCTATATATATTGGAGGCAAACGGGTTCACCGACGAATCCCCTTCAGGATACTTTGGAATTCTTGAAGTGAATTGCACATTCACATCAAGCTTATCGATCAATGATAGTTTACTTAATAAAGTTTCTAAACTTACTCTCGTGCACTAGAGAAAAAAATAAATGACTTAGAAATATTTTTGACAGAATATTCTCATGTAACATGAATTTTTGTCTTGTTTATCTTTTTTTAGTATCTCTATTTATAGAGATGTTCATGCCAATTGGTGAAAGAAAACAACTCTTGAACTCATACCAATTGGTGAAAGAAAACAACTCTTCAACTCATACCAAATTGTGAAAGAAAACAACTCTTGAGAAAGATTGTAACTTTTGATAACTTAATAGATGCATTGGTTTGAATTAAACCCAAGCATTGCAACCAATTGACCAAGTGATACACTAAAGTTATTTAATTTTGCTACATTAATATAGCTATTAGAAAATTTCAAATATATTTTAAAAATTTCCCTAACATTTATCTCGTAAATGGGATAATATTGACTACTATTATGTTTATTTCTTTCGCATAAAAGGATTTTGATTTTAAAAAAAAAAAAAATTTACCTTTTTTTTCTATGAATCTGAAACACTATTTCTTTTTCTTCCACAGTTTCAATCTCCCTAAATATTCTTTGCGCATGTCAGAGAACAAAAAAAAAAGTACAAAATAATTAACAATGCAACTTAGTATCTAAATACTTCCTGGGGTTGAGGTTGTCAGGAGTTCCAAGGGTATTTCAATATGTCAACACAAGTGTACTCATTGGATCTGCTTGAGGACACGAGGCTTTTAGCATGCAAACCAACTTCTACTCCTATGGATCCTACCTTGAAGCTTTATCTTACTTTTGGCCACCTTCTTTCTATCCCTTTTGTTTTTCGTTGATTGATTGGAAAATTATTATACTTGACTCACACTCGTCCTGATATCTCTTTTGTTGTTTGTAGGTTGAGTCAATTCTTATCTGCTCCAACTGATTTACACTTCCAGGCTGCCCTTCGCATTCTTTGCTACATTAAATCCAGTCCTGGTCGTGGCTTATTCTACAACAACAGTTAAACCTTCAATTTGATGGGCTTTTGTGATTCTGACTTAGGCGCTTGTTTAGACACACAACACTCCACTTTTTGTTTAAGTTTTTATCTTGGCTCCTCTTTAGTCTCTTGGAAAAGCAAGAAACAACCCACCATTTCACACTCTTCCTCTGAAGAGGAGTATCGTGCTCTTGTTCACGCCACATGCGAAACTTAATGGCTGTTATATTTGTTACAGCACCTGTGCATATTTTTAGTGATAATAAATCAGCCATGCATATGCCTCCAATCCAGTGTTTCACGAGCACACCAAATATATTGAGATGGATTGCAACATTGTTCGCGACAAAATTCAAGTTGGGGTCATTCATTTGCTACCAATTTCTACTTCATTACAAATTGCAGATATACTAACAAAGTCCCTACACTTTGGTCCTTTCACATATTTAACCTCCAAACTTGATCTTCTTCAAATCCACTCAAGTTTGAGGGGGGATGTTAGCTTATCATAGTTATCATTTCTCATTTGATTATCTCAATTAGAGTTGGTTATTAAGATAGTTTAGAATTAGTTATTTTTGTTACTATTTTCCCTTATTTTTAGCTTTAATTTATTTTATTCTCTAATACAAAAGGATCATATTTTCATTTATTGGAATTTAATAGAAGAATAAAATACAATAATTTGTCTTCGTTGTTATTAAATGAGATTAGGAGAAATTTCAATTTAATAATCTTCATGAATATTCTTTGCGCATGTTAGAGAAACAAAAAAAAAAAAAATACAAAATAATTAACAATGCAAATTAACATATAAGAAGAAAAAGAAAAACTGCAACATACCGGTAACTACTGTAGATATTTAATAGGAATTTTATCTTTCTTCTTTATTTTATATTCACACCACAGCCACTGCCAACAAGAAAAGAAATAATGAAAAACTCTTAGGACTTGTTTGATTTAAATCTTAAAAACTTTATTTTAGTATTTTAAAATTCAAAAATTTGTTTGGATTATTTATTTTTAAAAACTGTTTGTAATACTAATTTTAATATTATACTTTTTAAAATGAAAAACAAAAAATAGATAAATAGTGTTTTACTTTTCAGTTTTTGTAACTCTCTAATTAAAAACTGTTTTAAAAATTGGAGTTGTCAAATAGATTTTTTTAAATTTTCTTTCTAAAAACAGTTTTCTAAAATTTATTTATAAACTAGTTTTTAAAAACTAAAAAGTAAAATACAATCAAACAAATCTTTAATCGTTGTATTGTCAATTTCTTGCAAGTGAAAAATGA
>JBBPBS010000968.1:2624458-2655769 GCA_037974835.1 Cicer judaicum | reverse complement strand
TCATCAAAAATTTTCAAACAAAATTTATAAAATTAATTATCATCCTCAATATAATGAAAATTTTATCAAATTCATAACTAAAATATTTAAATAAACTCATATTTTCGTCTCTAACAACATCAAATAAAGAATAAAAATATTAATTTATTTGAAGATTTGAGTTAAGAATTTGATAAAATTTGTATTATATTGAATAATATAATCAATTTTACGAATTTTAAACATTAAAATTAAATTAAATTATGGGACCACATATGCTATTTAGTCTAAATTCAATTAAAACTTAGGTTGGAATTGGCTCAAACAATTGCTATGATTTTGAATTTCTTATTTTTATGTGGGAGTATATCTTATTAGTTGAAGCTAACATTTATTGGTCGGTGTAAAACTAAGGGAAAATGCTAGTGCATCTTGTATGTATTTTTGAAATTCAAAATTGTGAAAGGAATCAATTGCTGAATTTATCATTTCTTTAATTATACCAAATTTTTCATTTGATTATTTAACATTTTAAGAAAATGAATTAATTATTAATAATGTTAAATATTTATGAGAACAATGTACATATTTATATTATTGAATTTGTGTATTTTAAAAATTAGTTTGACTTTATTTTTGTTTTACAAATTTAAAATTATTATTATTATTGCATTTATTGCCAAATGCACGAGAGAAGAGAACTCATAACTCATAAGGAACCGTCGCATATACATTTTCCATGATAAAATAGGTTTTACTTAATTTAGTATAGATAGGTTATATTTAATCTTAGTATAGATGACATATAAACATAAATAAAGTATCATTTAAATTGTAATAACAGAATATTAATAAATATTTAGCAAAACATTAAAGTTAATAGAATGCTACATCTTTAAAAAAAAGAAATTCTAAAAGTCATTATAAATCTATGAAGCTCATTATGCAAAGATCTTAAAACATTATGATTGATTTGTTTTGCTACACAAAATGATAAAACCAAATCGTTTTTGAAAATGATTGCGTAAGATACCTTTAAGAAATCATATATTTATAATTCAAAAGCAATATAAATTTTTTTATGTGAATTGGATATCTTCTACGCACAACTGTTATGACTAATCTCTTAAGTCGAGTAGAACTATAATCAATGGCAAAACTTTTCCTCAACAGATTTAACATTATTGCATTCCTATCAAAAACAATATATATTATAACAAATTTTCATTGTCATAATTTAAATTAACTATATAATTGATTTTATTTTTTGTATGTTAACTATGGTTTGCTAACATATTGCAAAAAAAATATTCAAATTAATTAATTGTATTTACAAAAGTATTAATATAATGAAATAAGCTCTTGTTATTTAAACTATATCTTCATTTCATCAATGTAAACAAATAGGTTATTATTTCTTTTTCCTCTCTATTTTTTGTTATTGGTCTTTTTATTTTATTAGTACTATTTTTAGAGTGCTGCAAATAATTATAGGTCAATTAAAGTGTCAATACAGTTAAGATGTCAATATATCGCGATAATATCTTTATCCTTTCCATTTTGCTTTATAAATGTTATTCAATCTCAATTCTCTAATTTCAATTTCAAGTTACATTTTCTTGTATCACAATAACAAACAACATAATATTATTAATTAAAAATTCTTAATGGTTCTTCAAGAACAACAATTATTGCTAATTCTTCAATTAAAATAATTGAGGAGCACTATTAATGGTGCAAACAAATCAAAATTTGAAGGTAAACCAATAGATAAATGATGTTTATTAAAAGAAAAAATACATTTTTATTTGACATTAGCATATTTAAAATTTTAATATTCTTCTAAATCTCAATGTTGACAATTAATTATATCATTAGTTATACTAAATTTTATAATTATATATTTACAGTGAAAAGTTACACACACATATATATTGACAATTTACTTTATATTGTTTGTGAAAATGTATTCTCGCCGGATATCTTTCTATATTCTCTCTATCATTGTTAGAAAAAAAAAACGTACCTTTCTTCTATTCATGACCAGTCATGTTTTGTAAAGTTTAGTCCTAACTAATCTCTGACCTAATTTACCACAATAGGTAGGTACACTATCTAATGAACTCAAAATTATTTAAGAGAAAGAAATTGAACTATTGCTTCTCAATTGAAATTAACAAGTACATCAATTTGTTAAATCTGCGGAGGCTGACTTTTTGGAATCCTATTATTGGAAAAATTCGAAGATTATTTGGGTGGAGGAATAGAAATTTGTCTATGGGAGGACACTTGGCTCTCATAAAAAGGCGCGCTATCAATGTATTTTCTTTCTCTCGGGTATTATTTCTAAAATTGAACCCCTTTTTAAAGCTATTTTGTGGAGTGGTAAGGAGACTCGCAGATTTCACTGGGTCAAGTGGGATAGGGTGTGTCTTTAATGTGGTTTATTGGATAAGTGGTTGTGAAGGCTTAAAACAGATAAAAAAAAGGTTTATGGTTTAAGGTCCTTTCGAGTAAGTATTAGTGTCAATGGAGTGGTGGACTTTAATCACCATCGTGCGTCGCTGTGGTGGAAGGATATGAATTGTGTGAAGTTAGGAGGTGGGATTGTTGAAGGAAATTGATTTTCAGATCAGTTAGTGAGGAGAATAGAATACTTTGTTTTGGCATGATCCTTGGGTGGTTGGGGGAGCTTTAAAGGTTACGTTCAATTGATTGTTTGGTGTGGTTCGTGATCAAAATGTTTCAATGTCAAATATGTGCAGGTTTGGGTGGCAAGTTGGGGGATTGGTGAAATTGGCATAGTAACTCGTTTGAATGCGATCTAGAATTAATGGCAGAATGTGTCGCGTTGCTTTTTTCTGTTGATGTGCAGGTTGAGGCTAAGGGCTCATGGCATTGGAACAATTCACATTATGGAATTTACTTTGTCAAAGAGGTGTATCAATGTTTGGCGCAAAGGCTTGGTGAAGAACCAACTACTTTTTGGGAGATTGGTTGGAACAAATTAGTGTCGTTAAAGGTTTCAATCTTTGCATGAAGATCATTGATTGAGCTTTTGGTTTATGCACGAGAGGATGTGGTATGGAAGAAAATTTTAATCACTTGTTTTTTTAATGTCTAATTTTCAGCTCATTGTGGGGTCAACGACGTTTAGGTATTCATGGTACTTTCTCTCAGATTGGGCTAGATCTTGCTCAAGAGTTTGAAGGGTTCCATGGTTTTGGTAGGAAGTGGCATACATTTTTTTAATCTTATTTGGTTAACTTGTGTTTGAGTTTTGCGGAAAACAAGAAAACTTATTCTTTTTTGGCAAGAGGTTTTTTACGGTCATCGAGTGTCGGAGCACATTAAGTTCCTCTGTTGATGCTAGTTAAAGTACAAAAGAAAATGATTTGGGTACGATTTCAATCAATGGTTGTCACCCTCATCATATTGCTTACCTACCCAAATATTTTTGGTTTTAGGTTGATGTAATTCTTTTGGGGTAATTGTCAGGTGTGTTTCTATTTTGCTCGATTGAGGATGTTTTGCATACTTTCTATTTGTTTTGCTCGATTGAGGATGTTTTGCATACTCTCTATTTGTTTTGGATTCTGTTACGGCTTATGATAGGATCTCATATTTTCATACAATTCATTTGGTTGCCTAAAAAATGATTAAATTTATTTTTGATATCTTTATTTTCACCAATTCACATAATTGGTCTCATATTTTAAAATTTGACAGTTCTGGCCAATCCATAAGATTTTTGAACTAAAAAATAATGAGTTGACATATTTTAAGTGATGTTGCATATGATTTTATGATATAGAACAATTTATATACATTAATTGTTCATATGTCATTAATTAAATTATAAAAATAAAAAAAAATCGAAGTTGAAAGTTAAATTTTAATGAGTTTTATTGCAATTTTCACTGGTATTTATCATTCTATATTATCGTATTATATGTCATGTTATACTTTTCTAGACTTAACTAATTGACTAATCCAATTGGACCATAACTAACTACCCTAACTATATAAAACAGTTTATATAGACTGTTTTATTGCTATTAATCACCTCAATAACTATTTTACCTTTCTAATATGAACATCCAGTGTTGAAAATGAAATTGAATAAAGAAAAATATCACAAATCATTAACAAGACATGAAGGAAAGATTCACTACATTGAAAAATGTCACTGAACATTTTATCTATAGACATAAATATAAATCTCAAATAATATTATATAAACAAACAATAAACATGACTATACTGACCCCTCATTTTTGAACTATAAGGACAGTTCTCTTTTCACAAATTCGAATCCCTTCAAGTTCCATAACAATCCTTGTAATCCACGTTCTTGGATCCTCTGCTTCTGGTCTTCATTTATCATGTGCCATTATTTTCTTCCTAACTTCTTCTCCTATTCCGACCAGCTCCTCTACGACAGTGCGGCCTCTGATTCCATCGCCGACTATCATTCCTATCATTTTTCCATTCATATTCTTTAGCTGCATAATAAGAAGCGAAATTATGTTTCGCAGGGGTCGCACCATTATTTTCATTGACGTTAACTTGGGCACCTGAAACCAATTCAGCTTGTTTTGACGCATCTTCTTCAATGTCCCCCCATCCAATGCAGAAAAATGACTGATT
The DNA here is from genome assembly GCA_037974835.1 of Cicer judaicum. NCBI lineage: Eukaryota > Viridiplantae > Streptophyta > Magnoliopsida > Fabales > Fabaceae > Cicer > Cicer judaicum. The sequence continues at coordinate 2,651,140 of JBBPBS010000968.1, read as the reverse complement.
CACAAGTAGAGCATCGCCGAGGATCACAACCTCCGCATTGTTTTCTTCGTCACTAGGGACTATTGCATCTCTTTCCAAGTCTAGAATAAGCTCAGGGTCAATACTTGAATTCCAATCGATATCGTCAATGTAAAGGTCAGGATCAGGCAAAGGTATGTCACAAGGAAGCCCATTGATTTCGGACCAAAACCTACTTTTTGCATTGTCGAAGGCTTCTTCACCAGCCGAATCATTCCAATTAACCACTTCTTCGTACAGATACATATACTTCTTGGTTTCTACCAGCTTTTCCCATGGAACTGAGCCAATCGAGGAGCAAAACATCTTCTCCCATCTTGGCACAGTCGGCTGCCAAATACCTGTGAACCAAAAAGAATACAACTCTTGTGGATGAATTCAAGCAAGGGCAAATGCAGCTAACAAATTGGTATTTGCAGTTGCGAAGACATCCGAAACTGCAATATCGCAGATACCATTGCGGTTGAAACAAGAATTTACAACCATGTAAGGTAGTAATAGTAATGAATTGGGTGTCTCTTAATTAGTATAAACAAATTAAGTATATAGTTGGCGTAAAAGGATATTAATCAAAATAAGAAGAAAAAAAATGGAAGAAAGAAAATGCCTAGGAAAAATTAATGAATACAAACCACATCAGTAAACAAATGTACAAGAAGAATATGTCAATTATCATCTTTCAGAGGTATTTTCCAATCTACCTGCACATGGTATAGTCTATATTCTCAAAATGCTATTTTATTAACATATGAGGCAAAGGAATGACTAGTTACAAAAATGGTGGGAAAAAGTTATGCAGTTGTAATAACATATAAATATCTAGAACAATACTTTCTCTTAATTTTTGCATGATTGAAACATGTCTTCAAAAGATTCGGTTAATAATTTCTAAGGAATAGCAAAAATCTAGGCAGCAGCTTACATTTGAAAATCGACATAGATGACTTTATGACAGAGCAGAATGTACAAAAGATCAATCATTAAGCTTCCCTGTTTCAATGTTTTTCGGAAATAGGGAAATTTTTCAATATGAAAGAGCCTCTGATTAATTGATGCCGACATAGTTTCAGTTCAGAAAACAAAAAACACCGAATCCATAAAAATAATCAAAAGTACAAGAATAAACTAAAAAGGAAATTTAGCCAACTTTGTGTTATTCTATTTCAAGAATATGATATAGGTTAAATTGCTACAGATACAAGAAAGTTTCAGTTCAAAACATGTTAAAGATCAGAATTGCTACAAATACACAAGCTATACTAGAAAAAGAAACTTAGCTAAACCATGAGCTTCGTCAATTTGATAATCGAATAGTGTAGGGACCAATCAAATAGATGGACATGCAAAACATGAATATTTGAACCCATCAAATTTACAAAAAGAAGAAAGAAATGATACAACTTCAGTACTTCAAAGCATTCTCAAGACCATTAAAGCTCTTTTTTTCTTTTATTTACAAGCAAATGTAACCAAAACTCTGTATCTGCTCTTATATTTCAAACAATACTTAGTAGTTTGATCTTTTAACAATCAAAAGCTCTACCGCTGTAGTATAGTGCAACATAGGGAAAAACAATCCAATTAATATATCTACTCAAATCTAGTTCAAAGAAAGCGGTGTATGATTAACTCAAAATTTAATACAAAACATAATGACAACATTTGAACTACTTAAAGCTAGTAATAACTCTAATGTAAAGAGAAAAGAATAATTAATTACTTAAACAAAAATGGGAACATGAAAACCAAATATAATAGCTCATTCAATTCACAACATTTAAACCCCAAAAAAAGAGAAAAAAGATATACACTATCTTCAAACCAAAATCTCAATTAAACACATTAAAAGGGAGAATAGCAGTGAATTTGTTGATCAAACCACTACATTGATTAATCCAAACATACTACCCATTTTTTTATTAGAAAAAAAAACTAATAAGAGAAAGCAATTAAATAAGTAAAGTTGTAGAGTAATTACTGGAATGGTGTTGAAGTTGAGGAAGATGTTGTTTTCTCCTAGAAGTGATGGGCATAATAATATGAAGAAAAAGAGAGAAAAGAGGGTAAGTGAGTATGAAAATGCAAAGTAATAGAAAATTGGGAAAAAAAGAAGAAAAGAAGGCGGAATAGATGCAGAGAAAGACAAAAACGTGAATTAAGGAGGTTGGAGGAAATTGATGAGCCATTTGTTGAGAAGAAGGAGAAGGAATTAGTAACGCCATCACTAACAACACCATTCTATTACCACTATTTTATGCTGTTGTATTATTCTTCATCAATTTATCATGTTTGGCCCATGGTTTTCAGTATTTGAATTTGTAACTGTTATTCTTTATGGATTATCTCAGGGTGGCTATATATGACATGTATGATGTATCTCATCTCTGATTTAACTTGCTCACACACTCCAACCATCTTCTAGAACTATCTCACTACTTTGCAAACAAAACACCATTTTCACAACAAAATGCGCTTATATTTGTTCCAGAGCACTATACTTTTTTTTTTTATATTAAAGATGAAATAGACACAACCTTAGTCACACAATAGTATTTATAATTAAAAATAAATAAACTAATACTTTTATTTGTGAATTTATTATTATAGAGGAAAATATCGGTTTCAGTCGATATTGTTAGATAATTAGGGGGTACAATTTTAATGAAAAATAATTAAGTTATTAGAAACAAAATGTTTTTTATAACTATTAATTTTTAGTTTAAAATGTTTTTTAATTATTAAATCCACTTTCTTCTTCAATCTTAGATATTTTTAGTTTAAATTTTAATTAAATATATTAATTTTTGTTGACTATATTTTTTTTATGTTTAAAATGAAATAATTAAATACAACCTTAGTCACACAATAGGAGTTATAATTAAAAGAAATAAAATAATACTTTTATTTGTGAATTTATTATTATAATTAATATAATGGAAAATATCTATAGATAAAAAAAATGAAAAATATTAAATTGAGGGTGATATGTTTAACATCAATTAGAGAGTACAATTTGAATAAAAAATAATTATTATTTTATTCAAAAATTATAATGAAAAATCATTTTAGAGACAAAATATTTTATATAAGCAGGTAATTCATTGTGGGACGAAAAGAGAACTTGACAAAAATAATTCATTAAAAATATTACTCTCTATTTTTATTTATTTTATTTGTCCTATAATGAGTGACTCAATTGATCATTAATATTTGTACTAAAATATTTTTATTAAGTATTTATATATTCACTATTATAATTGCAAAATGAAAAGTGTTAAACTAGAAATGGTATATGTAGCATTAATTAAATAATAGAAATAAATAAAAAATCAATTTTACATTGTAAATTCAAAAAGGTCATTCATTTTTGAGACAATGTTTTTACAAATGGGTCGATCATTACGGAACAGAGGGAGTATACACCATTTTCTAATATATATGAAATGGTCAATTGAGTTATATCAGACAAAATATTGCTGTATTTATATCTATAATTTTCGTATATGCATATAGGAGGATATCGAGTTAAGAGTGGTACATGTAGAAGTAATTAGATGAAACACTTGAAAAATACAATTAATATCTTTTTAAAAATTGACACTGCACCAATTATTTTAGAATAAATATGTTTTCCAAATAAGTCAATTATTGTGAAACAAAAGAAATAATAGTTAAATGCATTGAAATTATAAAAGCCTCTTTAAATGTATCTTTATGTAGTTATTTTAACTTTCGAATTTTTGGTTGTTGAATGTGGTTTTCTTCTATAAATAGTTGTGTATCAATTTTTAATAAAAGAGACTCATAAATATTTACTTTGTAAGATAAACTAGACCGTACATATTATGAGTTAATATATTTTATTATTATTTTAAGTGATAAATTTTTTTAAAACAAATTAAAATTAAATCTAATAATTAGTTTTAATAACTTTTTTCATATTAAATTTTAAAATACATAAAAATTACAAAATCAAATGGTTTACACCTATTATTTTGTATATACAGTGTCTATGAAAAAATGGAGCTTGTAAAAAAGAAATTAAGTTGTGCAATCATTAAACGTGACTTCTAATTTATTTATTTTTTTTACAAAAGCGCTTGTAAAAAAATGAAAAACGCATATATAATAAATAGATTGCCCCACCGTTCAATAGTACTAATTACCGCTAGTGATCTCGATTGCATGTGATCGTTTAATATTATGGCCATGTTTTGGATAAAAAATTATCTCAATCCAAATATTTATGAGTGATGTGGATGGAGTCAGTATGAAATTTAAATAGAACTCAAAGAAAACTACCACCAAGATGATATTTTTTTCACCAAGATGATTTTTTTTTTAAATTTATGATCGTTCAATACTATGGCCATGTTTTGGATAAAAAATTATCTCAATCCAAATATTTATGAGTGATGTGGATGGAGTCAGTATGAAATTTAGATAGAACTCAAAGAAAACTACCACCAAGATGATATTTTTTTTCACATTTATGATTACAAGAATATATTTATTTGCTTCGACAAGGTGATAACTTTACTCAACTAAAAGAACTTTGACAAGAATTGGAGAATTTCATACACATTCCTTCTTGTTCCTACTTTGCTAAATGCTCTTGTGACCTAATTCCTAAAATTAAGGATTACCGTGAATGTGATTCATTTTTTAAAGGGCCTGAATGAACAATGAACTCCAGTTAGGTCTCAAATAATGCTTCTTGACCCTCTTCCAAACATTTACAAAGTCTTTTCCATACTGATTCAATGAAAAAGGCAGAATAATTGTGTCACTGATGATATATATGCACTATAGAGAAATTTTTCCAACTATGGTCGTGACAATTAGCATGGTCGTGGTTCCAACTCTGGTGGTGGTCGTTGCACAAAAATATGTTATTTCTACAACAGGCCTAGACATATTGTTGGGTGTATTTCGAAAAAAATGGTCTACCTCCACATCTACACCAATCGGAGAATGGTCTGTTTTTCAAAGAATCAATTTCACACTCCTAAGCAAATAAATAATGTTTATATCAAACTTCCAAATAGATCAAACATTACTACCAATTTTGGTGGAACTATTATGTTTTCATCTAATATTTACTTGTGTAATGTCCACTTTATTCTTGAATTTACTTGCAGCCTTATTTATGTTCCCTGTCTATTTGTTGTCATTGTTATATGATTGGTACCTTCTCACCTTTTTGTTTGTCCATACACCCATTCTTGGTCATTATCAAATTGTTAATAATTGTTGTATTGATTATACGACTCATTATGTATTTGAGGATAGCCATACTTGGCATAATCGTTTAGGTCACCTTTCTTTAGACATTACTATTCCATTACAAAAACAAAAACTTTTTATTAAAGTTTCTAAGAATGCAATGCCTTGTGACACATGTTTCTATTCAAGGAAAAAGCATTCATCTGTTCCTGATAGTCATATTGTTATTGTTGCTTCTTTTGATGTTGTACGCATGGATATATGTTGATTTTTTATGTCCCAAGTTTACTTGGTCATAAATATATTTTGAACTATTACTATCAATAATAGTTGTTTTTGTTGGATTGTTCTTATAAAACTTAAATGTGAAATTTTAAATTTGATACATGCATTCATTTGTTACTTTGATACAAAATCAATTTAAAAAAACCATTAAATACATTATGAGTGATAATGGTTTAGAATTCTCATTTCCCAATTTGTATCAAAGTCTTGGCATCATCCATCATACCTTTTGTGTAGAGACCCCACAACATAATCACATCATTGAACACAAGCATCATCATCTTTCAAAAGTAGAAAACACCTTCTTTTCAAGCAAAACATCCATAATATTTTTTGGCCCATGCTATATATCCAATGTTGTCTTCTCAATTAACAAATTTCCTTCTAAAAGTTTTTGAATTTTCAAACACTTGTATCAGGTTTTTTTTCAATCACATCATGATTTTTCCCAACTCAAGGTATTTGGATGTTTGTGTAATGCTACTATTATAAAAAATAATTTTAAAGAATTTGATTTTAGATCTAGGAAATGTATTTGACTAAGTATCGAACCTAGTGTTAAAGGCCATATCTTGTTTTATTTATCTACTAGGGAAATTTTTACTTACTGTGACACTTTTTTCTTTGAGAATGTTTTTCCCTATACCTCCATCATTGACCCAAAAATTTCTATTCCTGTCCATAAGCATGTTTGCACTGCACTTTATTTTCTTGAGCTCAATTCTGATCCTCCCTCACCACCCCCTCATATATCACCCACCAATCTCACAACTAACCAACCACTCAACTTCTTCCTATATCCTTTCACCACCTTTACATTAACCTATAGCCTCTCCTATTCCAACGGCTCTTGCTCCCTATTAGAACTGGTCAATACGCAATTGAATGGAGAAACTGAATTCTTTGTCAAATTAAACAAAATACGAGTTTATAATTCTATAATGACAAAATTGATAGACGTGTTACAAGAGTACCCACTCTAAGAATTTTAGAGTTTAGCCTTTCCCTTCCCAATAATCACTCAGTAGTTTTATGCCTTTCGTTTTCCTAATTTCCTACTTTTATTTGCCCTATAACTACTCTAAAGTAGTTACTACACTAACTTACAACTTAAATTAATACAATAAGTTGCTTACATAAAAAGATAACTGCCATACAAATTCAGTTCCCATTAAAATTCTAATTGTTGACCTTCCTCTTATAGTATTTATCTATAAGAGGCCTAACAATACTCCCTAAAAAAGAGTCACCTTGTCCTCAAGGTGAAAAAAAGGGAATTGATCCATAATGGTCTCAACAAGTTCCCATGTTGCTTCAATATCTTGTAGGCCCTTCCACTTAATCATGAATTCTATTATGCCATTGGGAGTGTTGCATACATATTGTACAATGGCTGAAGTTACTTGCAACTCTTGTTACTCTAAGAGCATATGTGGCAAAGTTTGAGGAGTAGCTGAAGAAGAGATAGCATTCTTAAGTATGGACACATGAAACACTAGATGTATCTTACTCTTTAGTGGAATAGCTAACTCAAATGCAACTGCTCCAATCTGCATTGAAATCTAATATGGTCCATAAAATGAGGACTTAATTTCTCATCTTAACCAAGGACGACAATTTGTATGACTGTAATTTCAAATAAACCCAATCTCCAATCACTTGTGAAATAGGACGCCTAGATTGATCAACGTACTTTTTTATTTGATTCTAAGTTGTGGCCAAATTTCTTTTTAGATCATGCAACATTTGGTCCATATCATATATCATGATGTTAACTTCTTCAACAGTCGAAGGAATAGTAGTTCCCTTTAGGAGATGAGGTGGCTCTCGACCATATGGTGTCTTAAAGGGGGTTAATTTTAGAGAGTTGTGATAATTGGTACTAAACCAAAATTCTTCCCAACTTAGCCACTCTGGCCATTGTTTGGGTTAGTTTTTGTGAGACATCTCAAGTAAATTTGAGTTTTGTATCCGCCATTTTGAACAAATCCAACCAACAATGGCTTAGGAAAATCTTATCTCTGCCAGACATAATACTAGAAGGGAAGCCATGTAATTTTACTACCTCTTGAAGGAAATTTAAGCAACATCTTTTGCAGTGAAAGGATGGGTAAGTGCTAGAAAATTAGAATATTTAGCCAATTTTTCCATCACTACTAGAATGAAATTTTTACCTTGAACCTTAGGTAATCCTTCAATGAAATCCATATATATATCCTCACAAACTTGATATGTATAGGTAGTGGTTGAAGAAGGCACGCAGTAGACAAAGCTTGATAGTTGTTCAGTTGACACACCTCACAGTGGCTCACATGATGCTGGATATCTTTTCTCATGCCCTCCTAATACACAACCTCATAAATTCTTTTTTAGGTTTTGAAAAAGCTAGAGTGTGCCCCCACTACTGAGTTGTGAAATTCTTGTAGCAAAATGGAAATCCTTGTTAGATGCAACAATTTCTATGGTATAGGTTTTAGAAAAATATGTAACAATGATTGTTGGTAATTTTGCCACCAATCTCTTGAGTTGTTCCAAGGAAGTTTGGGCTTCACTATTCTATTGGAAGTTGTCTTTCTTCAAAATTTGGGTCAAAGGTCTAGTTATCCTGCCGTACTTGTTGACAAATCTTTTATAATACTCGATCAACCCTAGAAATCCTTTAAAGGACTTGATTTCTTTTGAGAGATAAATTAATTAATGTGAAAATATTGGGATTCTGAGATTAGAATGTTAAATAGAAATGTCTATAAGATGTTGATTGATTTAATTTTGAATAATTGTGTGGTATTTGATATTTGATATTGTTGTGATGTTGGATGTTGAATGAAATTATATGCATAGGTTTGATTAGACGAATTTATGTGATGTGATAAATAAAAGATGGATGCATTGTACGACATATGTTTATGTGATGATAATGATGATGTTTGATTGATGATAGTGATGTTATGAAATTGTGATGACTCCATATGATGATCCTAATTATGTATGATTAATGATGTTATAAAATTGTGATGAGAATATTGAAGTACCCCATGGTTGATGAGATAGTGATGATTCCTAAAAATGATGCTCTTAATGGATTAGTCTAAGCCAACGAGAGGATAAAATAAATATTGATAATTTGTGAAGTCGATTTTATTTTGTCACCATATAGGTAGGGCCTGACAAACCTAGTGATTTTGGGGAAGTACAACTGAATGAGCCTGATCGTGGTGGTCTGTTGTTGAGCCTTAAGGTAAGATTGTTAGACCTTGGAGGTATTTGTTGAGATAAAATCTCAATTTAATATTTTGATGAAAACAAACAAAAAGTTAATTAAGAATTCTAATTATAATTCTAAGTGTTTTGGTATAACATGTGTAGTTGAGTGTGTTAAAATAAGATAGGTACCAAGAATTACAAGGAAGATCTCATTAAAATCAAAGAAAGCAAAAGCAGTAAAACAAAGATTGATCTTGAAGTAATTCTGGGAAACGAAGAACGGACTTCGTTTTTGGCAAAAACAAGAATAATCAGTTTCTTTGTTAGAGATTGAATCCTAGAAGCTCTATTCATCTCATAACTTCATCAAGGAATAAGCAAGGATCAATCTAAGTCATAATCATTCCAGAATTCGAAGGATCAAATATATGCTTCATAAAAATCTTTAAACAAGATCATTCTTCAAGTGAGGCAATTGCAAGTACAAAGTTGCAAGCTATAAAAGTACATTGTTGATTGTACTTTCAATCTAGACCTACACATGTGACTGAAAAGAAAGCAATCATCTCAGACAAATGACACACGTACAGAACAGAAAAGCTTGGCACGCAACATCTGTTAAAATTCAGCAATCACACAAAACAAAATGAAGAACGTTCTTCGTTTTCACAGCTTTAATACAAGAACATTCTGGTTTACAAAGGACAAAATCTACTATAATTTGAAGATTGATATGAGTGTCAAAAGTACATCTATCTACACTATAAAACATCAATATTAATCACAGAGGAAGTTAATAATCTACACAAGATTGTTTTGGATAGATTCAATCAAATAGGATCAACAAAGGCATAGCAAAACATCAAAATCAAACTCCAAATTGATGAGCTATGAGAAAGAACAACCATGGCAACAAGGACACTATTGCTGCACCTTTCTGCATAAAGCACATCATGCTTTTGAGATAAAGGACTGACACACATCAGCTGTCAAAATCCAATACTCATAGAAAACGCAAAACGAAGAATGTTCTTGTTTTACAAAAGAACATTCTGGTTTTCTTTTAAAGATAGAATTAGAAGAGATAATTTTCCACATTATAACTCACATATTAAAGAGTATCAAGACTGCTCAAATCATTGGTGAAGCCAAGAACTCGAGATCAATGCCCAAAGGTGAAAAACAACCTCAAGATTGATCTCTAAATTGATGAGTTGTGAGCAAGGACACAAGTACATTGTACTTACAATATTCTGTAGAAAGTTCTGCATAAACTTGACTCAAAATAGTGCCAACTGACATATGATAACTCATTCACATTTCCCATGAAACCCAAAAGCAAGAAGGTTCTCATTTTGTCAAGAGCGTTCTTCGTTTTGTCAAGATAATTCTAGACAACAAATAAACACATGTTTAATTGCTTTAAAATATATCTAACACTTGGAAAGTGCGTCCAACGGATATATTCATTTTAAACTGAATATTCAAAACCTTTTAATATTTATAAATTGAAGATCAATTGGAAGATGAAGGCAAGAGTTCAATTTACAAATCTACCAACACTTGTTCAACTAACAAGTCATAAAAACTCTTCAAGCAAACTCCAGCTCTCTTCACTATATCTTTGAATCATTATATACCGAGTTTGTCTTACATTTATCTCAAACAAGTGTTGAGAAGTTTCAAGATCCCAAACACATTTATCATACATGTCATTTGTAACTCAAGTCTATCTTTTATATTAGATTGAGTGTGTTTGTAAAATTCCTTTCAAGGCTAAAAGGTGATTGTAAAAATGCTTTCTAGGTTGAAAGGTAAAGATTATAACAGATCAAGGTTGATTTAGACTGGTGGTATAAAAACCAAGAACGTTCTCTGTTTTGAACACTTAGTGAAAAATCTTACGGTTGTGAGGACTGGATGTAACCCGGATTGGGTGAACCAGGATATATCCTTGTGTGATCTCTCTATCTCTATCTCTATTTATTTTATGATTTACAATCAGATTTTATATTGATTAAATTGATATTGTTGTTTTTTACTAACCAAGATCAATCTTTGTTTATAACCAAGATTAATCTTGAGTTAAACTTTCAATTTTAAACAAGAATTTTTAAAAAGGGGCAATTATAATTCAAACCTCCCTTCCTTATAATTGACATTGTTACTTCAGTATTCGGGTGGGGAATCCCTAGGTGAGTTGGAGGTAACACTCCAAATGTTGGGAGCTACCATGCAACACATGTTTACCTCGACCGTCGAGTAAATGTGTTTTGGGTTAAGTTGAAGAGATCTGTGAGGACAGGGCCAGTTTGAATAGTTTGTCCACAAAGATGGTGGCATAGTATCAAGCCTCCTAGTCAAGTACTTCAGAGTTAGAATGGTACCACACTGTAAAGTATAATATAAGCTCATCCATTGTATTGCCTTTTCTTATGATTGTTTTGTTGTGATTAATAGGTATCGCGTGTGATAATAATTTTTCTTAGATGATTTGATTTTATAGTGAAATGCATTGATTTTACTTGAGTAGTTTTAACTTTATAATGTGATGTTTTTCCTTGAAGAATATTTGTGTTATGATATAGTGTATTATGATTTTTTGTATGTTCTTCTTACTTATATTATACTATTAACATGATTTCAAAACACACCTCCTTCATTGTTTGTGTTTGATTGGATTGGCCCTACGTTTGTAAAATCACAGTTATTACAAATTTATGAGTCTTACTGTTCAAATTTGGGAGAAACCCCGCTCTGATATGTGATACCAGGAATTTAGAGTTGTAATTTATATTTTAGTTATGTGATTACAAATGGCTTTTTATATGAAAACCTTAGCACTATTAAGTTTTTGAAATGAAATTAAGAATTTATAGTTAAATCAAGTTCATTGAGATTAAATTGTTTTAATTGAGTAATAAATTTTAAATTTTTCCATGTGTACTTTGAGAAACGTGATATCCTAAATTAGTTACAAAAGTTTTTATTTTCTTGTAAATAAATTTTCTTTATCCGGTGTGAAATTTACTCAAAATCTAGTATAAATTATTATATATGTCATTTTGGGGTTTAGGGTGTAACAGATGCGGATGCGGGTGCAAATTTTTCCCGTTTTTCAAAATTACGGGCGGGTGTGGGGGTGGGTTTCGCCAAATCCGCCCTGCACCCGCATCCACCTGACATAAATACAATTACTTAAATACCCTTATATCTATTAAAATAGTAACAAAGTCTTAATTTTGGTCAATCTTCCTTCTTTTTCCTTGCTTCCTGCCACCGTCCACCTCTACCCTCACTTTTTCTGTCCCGACCGTCCTCCCTCCTTTTCGTGCGCCGTCTTCTTCATCCTTTGTGTGTTGTCTCTTATTCTCTTCACCGCTATAATTTTATGGTTCATTTTCAAGTTTTCTGCATTTTGGTGCATTTTCATTTTTGTTTTCTGGTTCGGTTTTATCTTCAATTTCATTTTTATGCAAAAAAGTTTTGGGATATTTCTGCATATTTTCTTATTATTTTCTTGCTGAGTTATGCATATTTTCTTGTTGAGTTTTGCATATTTTCTTGTTGGGTTTTTATTTGTAACAAAATAGAAGGTAACAAAATGCACTATTGGAATTTATCAAGTTGGTTAGCCGGAAAAACTTTTTTATATTTAGATTTAGAATTAGAATTAAAAAATGAAGTGATTAGTTAAAAGAATTAAAGAAAGCTTGACATTGTCTCCTAGTATAATATCTATAATGCTAACTATATTAAGATTTATAATTGAAAAATGTGACAAACATCATTGGCACATCCAAAAAATAATCCCTGTAAAATTAACATCATCGTCAAACTCTTTAAGAATAAATAAATGTTGCTAATCAAAATGGAAAAAGGAATATTTAGCCAAACAAAATATTTGACTTGTATGTTGCACACGTATTGTATTTTAGAATTTGCAGGTTAATTGGCTAGAGGTATTCTATTAATTGTTTTAAGATATCTTCTAGGTTGGGGTGGAAATAGGCCAGGCCAAGTCAGACTTTAAAAGGTCTGAGCCTGACCTACAATTTATTTTTTAGGCCTAAGTCTGGCCTACGACCTATCATAGGCTATTTTTTTATTGTCTGATCTGGGCTTTTTAAAAGTCTATCATAGCCTGGAAGCCTTTTTAAAAGCCTTATTCACATTAAAATATTTAAATGTTCTACTCATACCATGATCCCTACATACCAATATCAATATACATATCTATATATGTTAAACAAAAAATAATTTTTCTAACAAAATGATTTTAAAAAAAATCTGAAACAAACAACATCCTTTAAACCCTAAAAAATAATTTTTGGTTTCAAATAATAGATTTTTTTTCTAAAACAAACGCGCTCATTATTACCTCTTAAACAATTATGGAACGACTAATGAATGATTGATTGATTGAATGATTACCAAATATGAAACGATTACGAAATACATAATCGCTACCGAATATGAAACAACTACTGAATATGGAATTATTATTGAGTGATTGCCTAATTGATAAAGTTTAAAATAGGAAATATTATTAATATAATAATAAAAAATAATATTAATAAATAATAAAATATATATAGGCCGACCTGTCAGGCCTAATAGACTTTTTTATAAGCCTGAACCTGATCTATTTAAATAAATAGGCTTTAAAAACAGCCTGAGCCTAGCCTTTTTATTAAATAGGCCAGGCTAGACCAGACCATAAGTAGGCTAAGTCATAGGCCCCTGATAGACGGCGTAGCCTATTCCCATCCCTACTTCTAGGGGTTTATGTGCAACTTAGCTATGATGTTTGTAAATAGTAACTTGTCCAATGTAGAAGAAATTTGGCATTTATGGGGAAGGGCTGTAGGAGACTTTAAGATATATATGTGTGTGTGAGTGAGTGTATAACTTATTTATAAATTGATGAATTTAATTTATTTTTATGTGCAACTTTAGAGAATATATAAATGGAAATTGAAGGCATATCTCAACCACTACCATGTCAACTTACTTTAGAAGAAAGTTCACATCAACCAACTATGAATGAAAGTTGTAATCCGTTAGTTAATGTTTCCACACCAAATGAAAATGTGCAAACACCACATGATGAGACAAATGATAATATGACTTATGAAATAACCAAAGATCGTAACAATAAACTTAAGTCGATATGACAGTTGTGTTATGATTTGCTTTATGAATATCAATTGAAAATGAATAATGGTTCTAATAGTGATTCTCAAATGTTGGATGTCCACTTTAGTAATGTTAAGGATGATGGTTTAGAAGAATATGATATGTATGTCAGGAAAAAAAAAGTGCTAGAACTTCATTTGTCAAAACAAAGTTGGATATTTATTTAGAGGAGAAAGTTTTGCCAAGAAGTCCTGATTTTGATATTTTGTTATAGTGGAAGTTGAATGGTGTTAAGTATCCAACACTTCAAATCATTGCAAATGATGTATTGGAAATTCTTGTTTCTATTGTAACTTATGAATCTGCATTCAGTACCAGCGGACATATCTTAAGCCTTCATCACAACTGACTTCATTTGACTACTTTTGAGGCTTTGGTGTGTGCTAAAAGTTGGTTATGGAGTGCTGAGAAGACTGATATTTGTTTTAAATTATTTGTTTAAATTTGAATATATTTGAAATAGCTAATAATTTTGTATATTTAAATTATTATTGTTTATATTGTACTATGTTGATATTGATAGGCGATTCAAATTCTAAGATGGATAATGAAAATGCTATTTTACTCAATGAAATAGAGTCTAATGATGAATGTATTCTATTCTCTAACTGTTTGATTTAAATTTATCATGTTAAATGTTAATATTTAACTTTTATTTTTTAATATAGATGAATTGTTGATCAGTAGTGTTACTTCACTTTCCAATTCCCACCTTGAAGATGATCGTTAGAAAATGCTTTAGAACCTTTTTGTTTTGATGATTTGGAACTTTTTATTAGTTTGATGGATTAGTTCGTTTGAACTTTGAATATTTAGAACTTTTGTTCGAATTGATATTTTCACCTCTAAAGAGTTTGAATATTATGAAAATATTGTGACTTGTAGGAAGCTTAAACAAATTTTGAGATATTGTGACTTTATTATTTTGATTATTGGAGTTTTAGAACTTATGTTGAATGCTACTATTTAGTCAAATTATTGATTTTTTATGCTATGAATAAATAAATTCTAATTTTTGGTGTGGGTGTGGGGATGGGGCAGGGAAACCCGTCCCTGTTGGGTGCGGGGATGGATGTTAAAAAGTCACCCCGACGGGTGCGGGGGCGGACTAGTATTAGAGTTGCGGGTGTGGTGTTGATAATGCTTAAAACCATTCTCGCCTCGCCCCATTGCCATCCCTACATGCTAGTACATCACTAAAGAAGTCACATAAAGTTGGTGTTCTAAAAAGTTGTCAAATACAACTATGGTTCAACCACTACAAAATAGGTCATACATACAAATTGTGTTCCAAAACACAAGTATCAAACAACCATTACAAAACAGGCAACAAAATACATACTAATCAAAATACAATTCATTTGATATTCTTGAGTTTGAGGAGCTTGTCAATCCTAAGTCAAAATAGTTTATGCTTCAGCTCCATATCCACCAACCTTTGTATTCTTTGCCTTTTTAGTTCTTTTGACCTTATCACCACCTCTTAGGATCTCTCTATCAACAACACTTTTACCTCCGCTTGTACTTGAGTTGTGATTAACCTTTCCATATTTTTTACATTTCATAGTTGGTATATATCTTGGTAGTACGTTAGAACCTTTTGGTTCATCATTAGACTTGTTCCTTTTTTTTCCTGGTTCTACTTGGCACTCTTTGTCACGACCCAAAAATTTGATTTCGTGACCGACGCACAGGCTATACTCCTAGCCTGGCAAGCCTATCAATTAACTTACAATTTAAACAACTAAATCGCTTTTTAAACCTTTAAAAATATATATATGCTTTTTTACTCAAAATTTCGACAGAGTATCCTCTGTAAATTCAACATTTCCAAATTTTGAAATCCCTGTCAAATTTTCAATCCAGTCTCAATTCAAATAACATAATCAAGTTTCTTAATACACTCCCCAACAAACTAAATAGACTTTCTAAACTCCAAAATAGCTGCAATTACATAGACTCAACAACTGTTACAAAAATGGTCCTCGATCAAAGAGGCCTACCAAAAAGAAGTATGTTGAGACTTGAATCAAATAACAGATTCCTACTCAGCTGCTTGCGAATCTGAAAAAAAATAAGCAACATAACGGGTAAGTCACAAAGACTTAGTGAGGAGACAACAACCACCATCAATCAGAAGGGAAACACAAAAGGCACGAATAACTGTTTAATCGTTTGACATAAATATTAAAAATTCAGTTGATAACGAAACGAAATCAAAATGAACCTTACAATCATCATAAAAGTTAAACAAGTAACAATACATATTTTTAGAACCAAGAGGCGGCTTTATCTCATTGATAGCCTTCTCCTCCTAAGGGTGGCCTTTCCCTTAGGGGCGGCTCCATCTAACGGATGGCCCTCTCCTCTCAATCCCGCAACGCATCATCACGTATCAATTAGGAAGTTTACATCTCGTTGATAGCCCTCTCCTCCTACGGATGACCTCTCTCGTAGGGGCGGCTCCATCTAACGGTTCACTTTCCCTAATCAACACGTGGTAACTAGGTGCACCTAACGCAGTTAACGATTTAATAATATAACAACGATTTTCCAAAACACACATTTAAATTATTTCATCGAAATTCATGAAAAATATATTCAATCGCATAACAAATAAATATTTAAATACTTTAACTCATACGTAAATCCAACAAATAACATATTATATAGCAAAGACCATTAAATTAAATAATTGACGAAATTGAGATATAATTCAAAGGTTGTGTTTCCCAAAATTTTCAATAAATACTTTAATTTAGAAAACAAGTAAAATAATAATAATAGCAGTATAAAAATATATGACGATGATCGTCGTCAACTCACAGTTATAGAGAACCGTCTAAGTTTGCTCTTCAACAACTCTCAAAGTAGCCGACAGGATCTCAGCGGACAAATCTGAGCATCAAGAATATTTCCAAGACTTTAGGAAAATTATTCTAAAGTTTAACTAGCTCTAGGAAAGCCTAAAAATCATTTAAATATACCCTAAGCACAAAATAAGATTTTTACTCAAATCTACATTTTTCTATGAATTCATAGTAGGATTAGAGTTGTGCATTTACCTCAATGAGTCTAAATCAACAGCTCTCAAGAGATGTGTACCCCTTTTTCTTCCTTAGTACACAAACCCTAACCCAAAAATGTCCACCAAAATGATTTGTAGGAGTTTGAGAAATTGTGCTTATGGAGATGTTAAATCCCTTTTAAGGGTTGAGGATTTGAGTAATAAAGTGAGAAAAAGCAAAGAGAGGGGAAGGATAAGAAAGAAGAGAGAAAGAAGAAAAATGGGAATGGGGGAGTGGGGGAGTGGGCCGCTGAGAGAGAGAAGGAAGAAGGGGAGAGTGAAATGAAAAGAAAAAAAAGAAAGGGGATGGTTAGCTTTTTATTATTATTATTATTATTATTATTATATTTTAAAAAACACGGGATGTGTCACTCTTCTCATAAATGAGGGATTTATGGACTCTCCATTTAATTTAGGCTATAATCTTGGTCCATTTGATAGAAATACAATGTAAAATTAACATAAAAAATTTTTATTTTCCTATTAAAATCACTTAAACATATAACATAATCAATCATTAAAACAAAAACCACATTAAAACTAGAATTAAACAAAAAAAAAAAAAAAAAAGTAGAACCAGATCCACAAAAAACCAGAACCACATTAAAACACGATTAAAACCAGAACCAAACACTAAAGAAGTTGAAATCATAATCTCCATATAAGTGCATAACACATAATTTTTGTTCCACATGTTTGCCAATTTTGGCAACAGAAGGTACTTAACCCTACAAAGATTTCATATAAATAAGCAAAAATATAAATAAATAAATAAAATCATAATTCATAAAACAATATTGTACCTTCAGTATCAACCATAAACCCTAACTCTTTTGCTCCAATACCTTCACTCTTTCCTCTTCACTCGCAACCATAAATCCAAGCGATTGATCAATTTGTCATCTCAATTCAAAGTCGCATTCAACCAGATATTCATCTTTGCGTTATTCCCCCCAGTACCTTCACTTTTTCCTCTGTGTTATTTCTCCAGTACCTTCACTTTTTCCTCTTCATGTTGTGGTCTCTGTCTTCTCCCTCTTTGCTCATTTAGGTATTCATCTTTTTCCTCTTTGCTTGCTCCTTTCATTTTGAGCCGATTTGGTGGATATTTTTGCTTGTTCATTTCATTTATCTGAATTTTCTTGATTTTCCAATCTTTTATGTATGCATGTAATATTTTATTATGAAGAGATTGCTAATATTAAGAAATATTATGAAATATTATGAAGGTGAAATTAGTAGCATGAAAGAAATGATGGAAGAATATGAATCATTTACAAAGAAAATGATGGAAGCATATGAGGAACTTCTAAAATGTGTGTTGAAGCAGCAAAACTCAAGTTTAAGTGAAGTTGTTGTTAATAACATGATGGGCCATACTTTAGGCATTGAAAACAGTGTGCCACTTCATTCTACTGCATTAACCCATGTTCAAAAAAGGTATATAAGTATGTTAATCTGACTTACTTTACAAAGAGATTAGATATGTTGATCTATTAATATGATTATGTATCTTGAAGACTTATAACTTGTTGGTATTTAGTACTTGTGATATGTTTCCTAGTCTTTTCTTGCAATAGATAGTTTAACATACTAAAATAAAATAAGTTTAGATAATGCATAGTTAATTTGGTCCAAAATTCGCTATGACTAGTGTGTATAAATCTAGTTACATAAAGCAACATTGGCCAATATTAATAAGTTGTTGGTATTTATATATGATTGATTTCTCGTAGATTCAATATCTATCAAACATTTTGAATTCTTAGTTCTTTTGTGTTAAAACATTAATTTTGTTGTTGCGACGAAAATTTGCGATTCATTTTTTTTAATATTCATAATTTTAATTGTATGTTTTCTCTTTATTTATATTCATATAATTAATATAATATATTTTTCAGGTTGGACTTGAAGATCAACACCAAGAGACATGAAACTAGTGGAATGTATGGAAAACTTGGTTATTTTTTGACAATGCAAATTTTGGTTGTTGCATTTTAAGAATAAAAAACTTGGTGGTTTTTACAAATACGATAACAATTGATCAAACCATGTATGTTTTTCTTTTTTATGCCTAATACAATTTGTGTTGCAATATTTTGATAAGACAATTGTTTTTCTTGGTAACATATACTTTAATTAAGACTAGATTATGTTTAACTATTTTGTGTTTTGTTTAATAGCAATTATTAAATGTTTAATTATGGGTTATAAGCAATAATGACTAATTACCAGTGTTCGTCTAAATGACGAGGATTTGACATAAAAAGGCTTACAACATTTGCATGATCGTGAGTTGGTTGAAATTTTTTTAGCAATTTTGTTATAGAGAAAATGTTTTTAGAAATGGTTGGACTTTGTTTAGCAATTTTTATGATAGTGAATTATTCTTCAATGTGGTTTTATGAAAATCATAGCATTAGAACTCGACTAATGGATAGAGAGAGATTAAGGAGGGAAATTTTTAATATTATATGTTTTTAGCATTTTTTAATTTTTCAAGTATATAAAATTACTTTATAAATTATTTACATTTTTATCTATTTATAAAAAAAAATATATGAATGTTATTTTGAAAGAAAAAAATTATATAGATTATAAAGACAAATTTGTTATTTTATCACAATATAAATCATATCATTTGGTTATCTGTTATGTATTAAACACTAAATATGATAAACTAATCTTATCAAGTTTGTTATCATATGCACATCAAACACGTGACACAGTAACTCCTTATCATGTTCATATCCTATCTTGTCTCTATCCTGTTTATTATCCTATCATGTCTCTATCATATCCTGTCCATCAAACAGACGCTTAAGGTATAGGCAACACATAGAAAAATGTAAACTAAAGAAGTATGCAACATTTAAATGTGTGTGCTCTAAAAGTATAGACAACACATAGAAATGTTTGTGGTGTAAACTTTTTTCATCAATGTGGCCTAAACACATAGGCAACATCTAAAAAAGCGTGGTTAAAAGTTTTAGCAACCTTTAGATAATCAATCTATTAAATTATATGCAACACATACAAATCTATTGTCTTAGACAAAAAAAAAGGTTGCCTATGTTTTTGACAATGTTATAAATATATTTCCTGAAACATAAATAAGGTACACATGCTTTTAACAACGTTACAAATGTGTTGTCTGAAACAGAAATAGAGTACATAAAATTGTGGCCTAACTATTACTTCTATTTAACTATTACTTCTTTTGTTCAACAATAATTGACTTATTTATAAAAAATATTTATTCTAAAGTACATATACAATAATTATAGATATAAATTTATCAATATTTTGCCTCAAATAACTCAATTGACTATTTCACATATATTAGAAAATAGTGTATACTCCCTCTATTCTACAATAATTTACTCATTTGTAAAACATTGTCCTAAAGTGAGTGACTATTTTCAATTTACAATGTAAAATTGATTAGTTTTTTCATTTGTATTATTTAATTAATGTTGCCTGTATATTTTTAATTTAATACTTTTCATTTTGCATTAATGATAATGGTGGATATACCAATACTGGATAAAAATATTTTAAAACAAGTATTAATGGTGAATTGAGTCACTCATTGTGGGATAAATAAAAGTAGAGAATAATATTTTTATTGAATGATTCTTATCAAGTTCTCTTTTTGTCCTACAATAAATAATCTGATTATAAAAAACATTTTGTTTCTAATAACTTAATTATTTTTCATTAAAATTGTACCCCCTAATTATCTAACAATATCGACTGAAACCGATATTTTCCTCTATAATAATAAATTCACAAATAAAAGTATTAGTTTATTTATTTTTAATTATAAATACTATTGTGTGACTAAGGTTGTGTCTATTTCATCTTTAATATAAAAAAAAAAAGTATAGTGCTCTGGAACAAATATAAGCGCATTTTGTTGTGAAAATGGTGTTTTGTTTGCAAAGTAGTGAGATAGTTCTAGAAGATGGTTGGAGTGTGTGAGCAAGTTAAATCAGAGATGAGATACATCATACATGTCATATATAGCCACCCTGAGATAATCCATAAAGAATAACAGTTACAAATTCAAATACTGAAAACCATGGGCCAAACATGATAAATTGATGAAGAATAATACAACAGCATAAAATAGTGGTAATAGAATGGTGTTGTTAGTGATGGCGTTACTAATTCCTTCTCCTTCTTCTCAACAAATGGCTCATCAATTTCCTCCAACCTCCTTAATTCACGTTTTTGTCTTTCTCTGCATCTATTCCGCCTTCTTTTCTTCTTTTTTTCCCAATTTTCTATTACTTTGCATTTTCATACTCACTTACCCTCTTTTCTCTCTTTTTCTTCATATTATTATGCCCATCACTTCTAGGAGAAAACAACATCTTCCTCAACTTCAACACCATTCCAGTAATTACTCTACAACTTTACTTATTTAATTGCTTTCTCTTATTAGTTTTTTTTTCTAATAAAAAAATGGGTAGTATGTTTGGATTAATCAATGTAGTGGTTTGATCAACAAATTCACTGCTATTCTCCCTTTTAATGTGTTTAATTGAGATTTTGGTTTGAAGATAGTGTATATCTTTTTTCTCTTTTTTTGGGGTTTAAATGTTGTGAATTGAATGAGCTATTATATTTGGTTTTCATGTTCCCATTTTTGTTTAAGTAATTAATTATTCTTTTCTCTTTACATTAGAGTTATTACTAGCTTTAAGTAGTTCAAATGTTGTCATTATGTTTTGTATTAAATTTTGAGTTAATCATACACCGCTTTCTTTGAACTAGATTTGAGTAGATATATTAATTGGATTGTTTTTCCCTATGTTGCACTATACTACAGCGGTAGAGCTTTTGATTGTTAAAAGATCAAACTACTAAGTATTGTTTGAAATATAAGAGCAGATACAGAGTTTTGGTTACATTTGCTTGTAAATAAAAGAAAAAAAGAGCTTTAATGGTCTTGAGAATGCTTTGAAGTACTGAAGTTGTATCATTTCTTTCTTCTTTTTGTAAATTTGATGGGTTCAAATATTCATGTTTTGCATGTCCATCTATTTGATTGGTCCCTACACTATTCGATTATCAAATTGACGAAGCTCATGGTTTAGCTAAGTTTCTTTTTCTAGTATAGCTTGTGTATTTGTAGCAATTCTGATCTTTAACATGTTTTGAACTGAAACTTTCTTGTATCTGTAGCAATTTAACCTATATCATATTCTTGAAATAGAATAACACAAAGTTGGCTAAATTTCCTTTTTAGTTTATTCTTGTACTTTTGATTATTTTTATGGATTCGGTGTTTTTTGTTTTCTGAACTGAAACTATGTCGGCATCAATTAATCAGAGGCTCTTTCATATTGAAAAATTTCCCTATTTCCGAAAAACATTGAAACAGGGAAGCTTAATGATTGATCTTTTGTACATTCTGCTCTGTCATAAAGTCATCTATGTCGATTTTCAAATGTAAGCTGCTGCCTAGATTTTTGCTATTCCTTAGAAATTATTAACCGAATCTTTTGAAGACATGTTTCAATCATGCAAAAATTAAGAGAAAGTATTGTTCTAGATATTTATATGTTATTACAACTGCATAACTTTTTCCCACCATTTTTGTAACTAGTCATTCCTTTGCCTCATATGTTAATAAAATAGCATTTTGAGAATATAGACTATACCATGTGCAGGTAGATTGGAAAATACCTCTGAAAGATGATAATTGACATATTCTTCTTGTACATTTGTTTACTGATGTGGTTTGTATTCATTAATTTTTCCTAGGCATTTTCTTTCTTCCATTTTTTTTCTTCTTATTTTGATTAATATCCTTTTACGCCAACTATATACTTAATTTGTTTATACTAATTAAGAGACACCCAATTCATTACTATTACTACCTTACATGGTTGTAAATTCTTGTTTCAACCGCAATGGTATCTGCGATATTGCAGTTTCGGATGTCTTCGCAACTGCAAATACCAATTTGTTAGCTGCATTTGCCCTTGCTTGAATTCATCCACAAGAGTTGTATTCTTTTTGGTTCACAGGTATTTGGCAGCCGACTGTGCCAAGATGGGAGAAGATGTTTTGCTCCTCGATTGGCTCAGTTCCATGGGAAAAGCTGGTAGAAACCAAGAAGTATATGTATCTGTACGAAGAAGTGGTTAATTGGAATGATTCGGCTGGTGAAGAAGCCTTCGACAATGCAAAAAGTAGGTTTTGGTCCGAAATCAATGGGCTTCCTTGTGACATACCTTTGCCTGATCCTGACCTTTACATTGACGATATCGATTGGAATTCAAGTATTGACCCTGAGCTTATTCTAGACTTGGAAAGAGATGCAATAGTCCCTAGTGACGAAGAAAACAATGCGGAGGTTGTGATCCTCGGCGATGCTCTACTTGTGAATCAGTCATTTTTCTGCATTGGATGGGGGGACATTGAAGAAGATGCGTCAAAACAAGCTGAATTGGTTTCAGGTGCCCAAGTTAACGTCAATGAAAATAATGGTGCGACCCCTGCGAAACATAATTTCGCTTCTTATTATGCAGCTAAAGAATATGAATGGAAAAATGATAGGAATGATAGTCGGCGATGGAATCAGAGGCCGCACTGTCGTAGAGGAGCTGGTCGGAATAGGAGAAGAAGAAAGGAAGAAAACATGGCACATGATAAATGAAGACCAGAAGCAGAGGATCCAAGAACGTGGATTACAAGGATTGTTATGGAACTTGAAGGGATTCGAATTTGTGAAAAGAGAACTGTCCTTATAGTTCAAAAATGAGGGGTCAGTATAGTCATGTTTATTGTTTGTTTATATAATATTATTTGAGATTTATATTTATGTCTATAGATAAAATGTTCAGTGACATTTTTCAATGTAGTGAATCTTTTCTTTATTCAATTTCATTTTCAACACTGGATGTTCATATTAGAAAGGTAAAATAGTTATTGAGGTGATTAATAGCAATAAAACAGTCTATATAAACTGTTTTATATAGTTAGGGCAGTTAGTTATAGTCCAATTGGATTAGTCAATTAGTTAAGTCTAGAAACTTGGTATAAATTGATGTAATTTTTTTTTAAAGTTTTAATTGTCTTTTTAATCATCTATTTTTATCAAAATTCACAAGATCGGTCATTGCATTTTAAAATCTAATAGTTTTGGTTTCTCATTATGATTTTTTAAATAAAAATAACGATTTCATATATTTTAAACAACATGACATATGATACGATAATATAGATTGATAAACAGCTATAAAAATTGCAATAAAACTTATTAAAATGTAACTTTCAACTTCAAATTTGTTTTCATTTTATTAATTTAATTAATGACATATAAACAATTAATATATATAAATTGTTCTATATCATAAAATCACATGCATTATCACTTAAAATATGTCAATTCATTATTTTTTAGTTCAAAAATCTTAGGGAGTGATCAAGGAGACCAATTATGTGAATTGGTGAAAATAAAAATATCAAAAGTAAAATTAAATCTTTTTTTAAGCAATTAAATGAATTATATGAAAATATGAGTTCCTATCACAAGCTTTGACATAATCCAAAACAAATAGAAAGGATGAAAAACATCGTCAATAGAACAGAAGATAAACACACCTTGCAATTGCCCCAAAAAAATTACATAAACCTAAAACCAAAAATATTTAGGTAGTAAGCAACATGACGAGTGCGACAACAATTGATTGAAATCGTACTTCAAACTCTTTAAACTCTTTGAGCATATTCTAACCCAATGTTAGAGAAAGTACCGTGAATACTTAAACGTCATTGACCCCACTATAAGCTGAAAATTGGACATTTAAAGAACAAGTGATTAAAATTTTCTTCCATACCACATCCTCTCGTGCATAAACCAAAAGCTCAATCGATGATCTTCATGCAAAGATTCAAACCTATAACGATATTAATTTGTTCCAACCAATCTCCTAAAAAGTAGTCAGTTCTTCACCAAGCCTTTGCGCCAAACATTGATACACCTCTTTGACAAAGTAAATTCCATAATGTGAATTGCTCTAATGCTATGAGTCCTTAGCCTCAACCAGCACATCAACAGAAACAAGCAACGCGACACATTATGCCATTAATTCTACGTCTCATTCAACAAGTTACTATGCCAATTTCACCAAGCCTCTAACTTGCCACCCAAACCTGCACATATTTGACATTGAAACATTTTGATCACGAGCCACACCAAACATTCGATTGAACGTAACCTTTAAAGCTCCCCCAACCATCCAAGGGTCATGTCAAAACAAAGTATTCTATTCTCCTCACTAACTGATCTGAAAAGCAATTTCCTTCAACAACCCCACCTCCTAACTCCACCACCTCATTGACGCACTAATACTTACTCGAAAGGACCTTAAAACATACACCTTTTTTTTGTCTATTTTACGCCTTCATAACCACTTACTCAATAAACCACATTAAAGACCCACAAATTACTATCTTTCCATTATCTTGCTCAAGACACACCCTATCTCACTTGACCTATTGAACTCTATGGACCTCCTCACCACCCCAAAAAAAACTTTAAAAAGAGGTTCAATTTTAGAGATAATATCTGAGAGAGGTTTGACGAAAGAAAATACATGATAGCACATATTTTATGAGAACCAAGCACCCTCCCATTGACAAATTCATATTCCTACACCCAGATAATCTTCGAATTTTTTCAATAAAAGGGTTCAAAAAAGACAGCCTCTATGAATTTAACAAATTGATGTATTTGCTAATTTCAATTGAGAAGCAATAATTCAATTCATTTCTCTTAAATAATATTGAATTCATTAGATAGTGTACCTAATATTGTGGTAAATTAGGTCAGCAATTAGTTAGGATTTGCTTGACAAAACATGACTGATCATGAATAGAAGAAATGTATGTGGCTCTGTAATCAATAGCACAATTGTAGAAAAAGTGAGTTGAAGCATGAAGAAGGTGAGTTTTTTCTTCTGACATGGGTCGCAGTGTTAACCAAATTTATACTGTCATCAGATCCAACAAGGGAAATAGTGTGTTGCATTTTGTGAGTAATAATGATATCTTTCTATTTACAAAATCAGATTTTAAATAGCAAGATTTTGGTCTCCCTATATATCTTTGTATTTACTTTCACTTTCTACGAATATTTTAAATTGCTAAAAAAAGACATGGAAGATTCCGATGGTGAGTAATAATGATAGAGATAATATAGAAAGATATATAGGGAGAATACATTTTCACATACAATATGAAGTAGATTGTGATGCGTATACTCTGCATTCTTTATATATTTGTATACGTATGTAATTACTTTTTACTACAAAAATAGGTAAAATGAAAATATAAAAAATTAACATAATTAACGATATAATTAATTGTCATTGAGATTGAGGAATAATTGTTGTTGTTGAAGAACCTTTAAAAATTTGTAACTAATAATTTTTCAATATTATACTCATATTTTTGTACCTAAAATCAAATTCAACAATCAAAATTCAAAATCAATAGTCTAAAATTTCAAATGTTAGATAACAAGTCATTAAATGAGTTTTTATATTGCAACTTTTTCTATTAATTTAATTTGGACTTAAATAGTAGAATTCTTATAATTCCCGTTCAATAATAAAATAAAATGATTAATGTTTCCAAAAAAAATCATATAAGAGTTACCAAAT